>JBBBDQ010001264.1:30000-137500 GCA_037127315.1 Ascarosepion bandense
ATTTTTTAAGACTAAATGAAAGAAAGCTTCTTCTTTTGTTAAGCCTAATGTCATTTTTCGTTGTTTTTATATAAAGCTTGAAGGACATTTTCAATAATAAGCATTAATACACTGACAGTTTAGTTAGAGAAACAAAAGTCATATTGTTTGTTTAAAAGACGCTGTTAAGTGAAATGCTTAACCAATTCAGAGTTGATTAGAGCCTTGAGCACATTAAGATTTTTTAAGACTAAATGAAAGAAAGCTTCTTCTTTTGTTAAGCCTAATGTCATTTTTCGTTGTTTTTATATAAAGCTTGAAGGACATTTTCAATAATAAGCATTAATACACTGACAGTTTAGTTAGAGAAACAAAAGTCATATTGTTTGTTTAAAAGACGCTGTTAAGTGAAATGCTTAACCAATTCAGAGTTGATTAGAACCTCGATTACGCAAGTAAGGGCCTCTAATACACAGAAAGATGGAAGTTTGTCCTTTTGTACACTGGAACGACCCATCCCATATTCTCTAAGATAATTAAAGGCATGGTGGAGTTTTAAAGAATGTTTGGGAGAACAGGTTAGGTGAGGGTAGAGGGATAAATAAGGTTTAGGTGAACGGAGACAGGTGTCGGGTAGCGTGATAAAGAAAGTTTGGGTGAACAGAGGTGGGGGGTAAAGTGATAAATAACGTTTGGGTGAACAGAGGGGGGTGGGGTAAAGTGATAAATAACGTTTGGGTAAACCGTGATAGTGGCCGGGTAAAGTCATAAAGAATGCTTTGGGGAGCAGAGAGAGTGTCGGGTGGAATAATAAATAACATTTGGTTGGACCGAGAGAGATGTCGTGTAGTGAGATAAAGAATGTCTGGATAAACAGAGAGGGTGAGGGAAGAGTGCTAAATAAAGTTTGGGTGGACCGAAAGAGATGTCGGGTAGAGCGTTGAAGAATGTTTGCGTTAACAGAGAGGGTGTCGGGTAGAGTAATAAATAACGTTTAGGTAGACTGATACAGGTTTCGGATGGAGTGATAAATAATGTTTGGGTGGACCGAGAGAGATTTCGGGTGTATTGATAAAGAATGTTTGGGTAAACAGAGATTGTTAGTTTGGAGTTTTAAATAACTTTTGGGTGGACCGAGAGAGGTTTCGGGTAGAACAGAAATGGTGTCGGCTGCTTTTGGGTGAACAGAGATGGTGAACAGAGATGGCGTCGGTTGGAGTAATAAATAACGTTTGGGTGCACCGAGAGGTGGAGTGATAAATAATGTTTGGGTAAAAAGAGAGCGTGTCGGGTGGAGTGATAAATAACGTTTTGCTGGACTGAGGCAGGTGTCGGGTTGAATGATAAAGAATGTTTGGGTGACACTCCACCCGACACCATATACTTCAGTCAGTCAGTTAAGTGCCATACGTGAAGATTATCCCGCAGTACGTTGCCATTGCTTTCTGCGGTAGACTGGTTACCAGCCAAGGCTATAGAACCCAATCTGTCCTGTTATTTAATCCATAACTGGAAGAAAGAGACGGATTAATACCTTTCCCAATGGTATTTGCGCGTAAGTGAATGCAATGAATTCAACTGGATTCGAACTCGGCTCCCTAATTTCTCGTTCCGAGCCGACCATATACTTACTAGAGTGAAAATTGAGTAGTTAGGTTAAAAGAAAGCTGTGTCGGGTGGAATGATAAAAAGTTTGAGATAATGATGATGTCGATTGTACTTGATTATGGATGGTTGGATAGAGAGACGGGGGTGGTGAATAGAGTGATAATAGTTTGAAGGAAAATGAATGTCGTTGAATAGCTGAAAATGAATACTGGTTGAAAGAAAGGTATATCGGGTGAAGTGATGAAAATTTTCTCGGTTAAGAGAAAGGGTATTTGGGTGATGGTTACAGAATGATGTAGTAAACAGAATGGGATTAGCTTGATTTGAAAGGAAGAGATTTCTAGTGAAGTGGTGTTGTATCGCTGAGGTAACATGAAGATACCCAGAAAATGTGTGCTGAGTATCTACAGCATAGTATCCGTTCTAAGGGATATTAATACAAATAAGACAAGCAGCAGAAATTCGAACAATAAATAATAGAAAAGTGGAAAGGTTAAGTCGTTAGAATCGCAGAGAGCACTGTCCGATATTAATTATCTATGACAGTTCGAATTCCCAGACTGCTATTAGCTTTTATTTTTATAGTTTCTTCGGTCCACGGACAATTCCATTCTTGAGAGCGCTAGATGGGTGTTAGCTGCTCTACAACACCCCCCTCTGAAATCTTTCGTCCTCTGAACGAATTATTTTCTTCTTTTTTGAATTGACCTCAATCGTTCCCGTAGCTCTTTTTTTCGCTTCTCTAAACAACCTAAGGTACTCAGATGATACAGTGATGATAGCAAACACAGAAAGGAAACTACAAGACCCCCTACAGAAGGTAGCTGAAGAAATTAACAAGAAAGGACTAGAAATAAACTGCACAAAAACTGAATGCATGGTCATCAGTAAAAAGAGCAGCTCAATATGCCAAATACAGGTGGGGGATATTAGAATCAAGCAGGTACAAAAATTTTAAACCTGGAAAGTGCGACACAGAGATCCGAAGGCGAATTGGCATGGCGAAGGAAGCATTCCAGAAGTTGAGTAAGTTATTAAGAAACTGAACAATTTTGTTAGAAACAAGGAAGTACTGTATTACTACGTGCTGTCCGTCCTCAATATGGCAGTGAATGCTGTACAATATCATCGAAGTTGAAGAAAAAACTTGAAGCAACTGAAATGTGGTTTTACAGAAGGATGCTGCGGATATCATGGGTCGAGCATGTGAGCAAAGATGAGGTTTTGGAAAGAATGGAAACGAAAAGGAAATTAATACTGAGCATCAGGAAGAGGTAGCTAAAGTTCTTGGGACATGCAATGAGGAAGGAGGGCTTGGAGAACCTGATACTAATAGGTCAGATAGAGGAGGAAAAGAGTTAGGGGAAAGCAGCGGATAACATATTTGAAGGGCCTGAGCACATGGGTGACAGAACGGGGTTGTGTGGTGTAACAAGAGAAAGCGTGATAAAAGCCACCAGAGATAGGAAGACGTGGAAGGCCAAGGAAGATTGCCTACGTCCTGAAAGAACAATGCGCGTACAAGAAGAAACGTCTTTGTTGTACTTCTGGAGACATCGGCACATCGAACATGCCGTATATTACTGCCATGGGTTCTTCCCTACGCTGTTCATTAGTTTACCTTCTTTTTATTTGGTTTGCATGCCTCTTTATAATCCATCTTAGATGTTTTATAAGGTACATCGTGTGACCAATTTGCTTGTCTAAAATGTCTTCTTCCTATGACTCTTTACCGAGTTTGTAATTTTAAAAATAAACTCATCAGGGTAGAAGCGTTTGCCTTCACACTTAGTTCTGTCTTTTACATATATATTTTTTTCTTTGGTTTCCGTTTGTCGAAAACTGACTTGATCTTTTTTGCAAGCATTAACTCTGCAGGAGACGTTTCTGCATTAGCGTTTGTGTTTGGTATGATATGGTAGACAGATCCTCACTTTTTGTTTCTATTCCTTCCGCCTTTCTGATTACCATTTTAAAAATGTCTATAAATCGTTCTATCAACCTGTTAGATCTTGGATGGTAGGGCGCGGATGTCAATTGAGTCATTGTATGCATTTTCCAAAATTTTGCGAATTCCCTTCATGAGAATCGCGTCCCGTTGTCTGATACGATCTTATCCAGTACACCAAATCTTGCAAACAATTCATTTAGAAAATCTATTGTGCTTTTTGTTGTCAGGGATATACATCTGAATACGTCTGACCATTTTGAAAAGCTATCCACCACAACAAAGTAGTATATACCCTTATCGGACCTGCATAAAATATGTGTAGCCTAGACCAAGGCTTGTCGGTTTTATGCCATGGGTTAAATTTTTTGGGTGGTGAATTTTGCTGCTAAATGAGAGTTCTTGCAATTTTTAATCAAATTTTCAACATCTATATTCATTCCGCTCTAATACACGGAACTTCGCATGAGCACTTTTATCCGTGAAATACCCGGATGTCCTGAATGGAAACTTCGTAATATTCTATTTTTAATACTGCCAGAATAGCCACCCATTCTCTGTACAATAGTATTTCCTGACAACTTGAGAAATATTTTCTTTATGTTTCTTGTTTCTCCAATAACTCTTTCATTTTGTAAGTTATGAACTTGTCAAACTTCGCTTTAGTTCTAATCTCGTCAATTGTGACAGGTAATTCTCTCACAGTTATACATAACACTTTATTTCTGAGACACAAACCAATGAAGCTATTGCTGTTTCTTCCAGTATTTCGGTCATTCTCGAAATCAATCTATCCTGGGTTTGACGGTAAACTGCATCTGGCAGCAAGGCCTCTGATTGGAAGGTTGTAAGGAGCATGGAACCACCTCTTAATTGCTGTTCTTCTCAGGTCCACCCTGACCCGGAGTGGTAGCACATGTTAGGGCCCCAGCTATGGGTAAATAGTTAACCCCCAAACTGGGGTCAAAACACTATGAAAGTATAAAAAGAGACTTTTATAGAAATATATACATAAAAATAGACTTTTATAGAAAAATATTACCACAATACATTTTTGAAAGAAAAAATTATTACCATAACACATTTTTTAAGGAAAAAAAATTATTCTTAGCAAAACATTTTTGAATACAAAACTAGAAGACATTTTCAGTTTCCTAAATTATAGAAGAATAAAAACCAAATCAGTCTTCTCACTATAAACGAACATTAAAAATATCTTAAAACCCTACCTTTTTGGCATTACATAACCCACAGAGGTGTTGATATGCCGTTAAACAAAACTCAAACTCAAACTCGGAATTTATCTTGATAATTCCGCCTGCATGCGTTATCTTTGTTTAAGGTAAACGCTCCATTTAAAAAAAAATAGTCAAATTAATCTTTGCAGGCCTTTTGCAGTGTGTGTTGGAATATCTTTCTTCGAATCAAAAATTGTCACCAACGGACGCTGATTCGTTAAAAAATACACTTTATGCCTTGTATATACACGTGAAATTTTTTGGCAGCAAAAACCATTGCTTAGTCTTCTTTTTCGATTTGGGAGAATTTTTGTTCCACTGGCAGCATCGTCCTTGATATGTGAAAAATAGCTTTTACTTTTCCATCGTTTTGTTTATGAAACAATACGGCCCCTAACCAAAAGTTGCTAGCGTCATTTGCTACATATATTTCTTTGCTCGGTTCATAAAGCGTTAATGAGCCATCAGAAATTTCTGAAATGATTTCTCGTATTCTTCAGAGCATACCAATTTTTCATCTTTTTCAAAAATTTATTTAAAAGTTCTCCGAGTTCATTCATGTTAGGAATGTAGTTTCTATCTTCTTCTTCTATGTGCCATGTCCCCTTCAGGACGTAGGCGATCATGGCCATCCCCGTATCCCTATCACTGGTGGCTCTTAGCACGCCTTTTCCTGTTATACCACGCAACCCGCATTACACCATCCACCTGATTAGGTCCTTCAAATATGTTATCCGCTGCTTTCCCCTGTCTCTTTTTCCCCTCTATCTAGCTTGTTAGTATCAGGTTCTCCAAGCACGCTTTCTCCTGTTACCAAACCCTACTCTGACAATCGTTGTTTAAATGTAAGTCACCACAACCGTAGCATGTATTTATTTTAACTTCCTTACTTTGTGGTTTTACTTTTCTAATATATGATTTGACCTGTTGTTCAATATTTGCGGTTCTTTTTATAAGGTTTCTCTGATATTTCTCAGCCAATTTTTGTAGAATTATTTCCTGGTCTTGTTCCAGTTTTGTTAAGCTTCTCGCACGTTAATCTTTGTACAAAAATTAAATACTTAAACATATCCGTGCTTAATTCATTCAGTCGAAACTTTTCACACTCGTTATTCACTATACTTTCAAACGTTGTGTAGTCTTCATCATCGTATTTTTAATAAATTTAAGCGACGTCGTGTGTTGAATAAAGAACGATTTTCTCCAAAACAATTTACTACAATATTGGGATAGTTTCTCTAGATTGTTTCTGCATTTTTCGAATTCCGAATCACCAAACTTACTTAATAGTAAACAAATTTTCTTATTATCTGTCCAATTCGACCGAATAGCAAATATCTCCTCAAACCTACGATCATAAGCATCAAATGTAATCTCCTCTTAAGGTTTATATGTAAAATTTTCAATTGATTTAAACACAGCATCCTGTAAAAATGTATTCAGTTTATCAGGGATTGTTTGTCTTTTTGAGAAAATTTTAATCAGTATTTTTATGCTAATTCTTCTGGCCGTTCATTCTTGAGAGCGCTAGAGAGGTGTTAGCTGCTCTACAACAAGTCTTCATGTGTCGTGATGATGAGAAAGTAATGTCGATTGGAGAGATAAAGAGCATTTGGTTTGTGAGACAGGGATGTTAGGTGGCTTGATTAAGAATTTCTCGTATGTACATCTTGTAGCGACGTGCTCATCAAGAAAATTGTCCTCTGTTTCCCTTGTCTCTTTTACTCTCAATATGTCTTGTGTGTGTCGGTTATCCAAGCCGTCCTTATTCTTTATGTATCCAACAAATTTCATCTGTCCTTTTTATAATTTTAAGTGTATGTCCTTTTTTTCAGTTTCACTTAACATTTAAGATTTTGATTGTCTTGGTTGTTCTCTTCTGTTTGAGTAAATTGTCGAGAATTTGCTACCATTAAAGAGGGTTGAAAATTCTTCATCTTGAGTGACCACCTAAAGACACATTCTTTCTTTTGTCAGACTTTCTATCTCCAACCATTATCTTTAACATCCAACCCATCACCCTATTTGACCATGTCCAGATCCAACCATTTCACCCTAGCTCGACTACAAAGGATTTGCAGCTAGACACATCTCAAACTGCAAATCCTTAGTGGTCGAGTAGTTAAGAAACGTCAACGTCGCTAACTTTTCTTCATTTAAAATAAATGCCCACTTCAAGAACTTTGTAATACAAAAGAAGTTATTCACAAAGCAAAAGTACATGACTTAAATAGTCAACCAAAAACACCTTTAAGACCAGGTGGTTCAACCACAAGTCCACATTTAAAATAGAAAACTTTAAAAACTGTACAAAATAGAAATACATGTGTGTGTGTGTGTGTGTGTGTGTGTGTGTGTGTGTGTGTGTGTGTGTGTGTGTGTGTGTGTGTGTGTTCTTTTGTGCATCCTACGCCATTTCTCTGTAACATGAAACAAAATAACAATGGAACAGACATTTAGAATGATACAGGTGAAGTAAGGGTTAGTTAAAAGTGTGTTGGCTTGTCTAGAAAGGATATATTAGTTGGACAAAAGGTTATTTCGGTGGAAAGAAAGAAGTGTCGGCTAAAGTGATAAATAGTCATGGTATTGATAGAAAGGCGTTATCGTGAAGGGGAAAGAACGTTGTATTCTGGAAAATTAATATCGAAGTGTCGGTTGTTCTGATAATTTTGTGGCGGGAAGAAATTGTTTTTCCCATGACTAGAAAAAAGCGTTGGCGTGGAGAAATATATTTTTTCTGCGTTGCGACCAAAGAAAAATTGAATATATATATATATATATATATATAAAGGTAAGATGAGGGGAAAAAAGTAAAACGAGATAAAGCTGGTTAGTATGTATTCTTTGGGGTCAAATCCTAAAATGAATCTTCATTCTGATTAGCTACAAGAAACATCCACATACATTCACAGCAAACCAAAGGTTTTTGTCATTTAAATGTAAATCATCTAACATCAACATTGCCTGATGATGAGAATCTATCTCGAAACATAGAAATTTCCGTGTCGCAATGTACATTTGAGACATAACTATATAATTATATATATACAGATATATATGTGTGTGTGTGTTTGTGTGTGTGTGTGTGTGTAATGAATTGATTGAACATTATTTTTGATTGATACTCGTATTTAAGTAGATATTCTGCTTATAATCAAACAGTATTATATATTTATTTCTACCTTCCTCATTATTTACGATAAATTTTTGTTACGAAAATGTGTCTCATTCGGCAGGATTCGAACCTCTGAGCCCTATCCACATATGAATGACATACAATTTCGCAACAAAAATTTATCGTAAATAATCAGGCCAGTATAAATAAATATATAATACTGTTTGATTATAAACAGAATATCTACTTATATACCAGTATCGATCAAAAATAATTTTCAAACAAATCATTTCAAATTGTCGGTTGTTTATAACCAGTTTCGTTAAACTTCGTTAATATATATATATAGACATCAGCAGACAAATCTGTTTCGCTGTATCACAGCTCATTAGTACGGTTAGACTCCAATTGCTTTTAACCCAGGATTGAAACCCGACCGAATTTGCGTCAGTCGGCGATTCTACCTCTGGGCTATGGGCGCTCGGTAGAAGAAGGCAGACTTTTAGCGTATATATTATCATTATACATGCCCAGTAGCCAGAGTGCTATAACTCATTACTGAATGAGCGATGCGTAAATGCCAGAGTAGCTACTGTTTTCCATATATATATATATATAAATATATATAGTCATCCACAGACATATCTGTTCACTGTATCACAGCTCATCAGTACGGTATATATATTGTAATTTTGTTATTACAATGGTCTATAAAAGCATAATATCAATACACAATAAATTTCATATTTCAGAACAATACTGTTCTTCTTCAGGTGATATTTTAAAATATATGGTGAAAATGATTTATTTAGAAAATATAAAATAAATTCATGGTTATTAAGAAAATTAAGCAGTGGTAGTTAAACAGTATGCTTGTAGGTGTGTCAATATTACTCAATAAAAAGTGAGAATTAGGTTGAACAATGGATTTGAAAATTTGGATCGCGAAAAGGAACAAAGTAGAATAATATCAAAACATGGCACTAAATGCATGAACAGTAGGTTTTGATCTATCAGTTCTTTCACGTCCTCAGTTAGTAATAGTTTTTAAAAGACGTCATGAAAATAAGTTTAAACTCTCTATTACATATAATCTTATAATTACACCATTATGTCTGACTTGAAGATTCATTTTTATATTGCGTTGTTCATTCATTTGCGGATTTTATAGATTGAAGAAATGAAAGTGGAAATCTGCCATGTAATGGACATCAGCAAACATTGCATCAAAGGAAATAAGTCAGTCAGCTGAGTGCCGTACGTGATACACGCTTGGGCGATCATGTCTCTGTCGAGACATGACTGACTGTGCAGAAGATTATCCCGCAGTAGGTTGCCATTGCTTTCTGCGGTAGACTGGTTGCCGACCAAGATCTATAGAACCCAATCTGTCCTGTTATTTGTCTCATAGCTAGAGGAGGAAGAGATGTATTATATTATTAAGTAGTAATTACTGGGGGGGTCAGTTTATTACTTCATAACAATAGAAAACTGATCCCCCACTTCATGCCCAATAGAAGCATTAATCATGTTTCCAACCAATATATTCTGTCAGTCAGTTAGGTGCCATACGTGATACACGCTTGGGCGATCATGGACATGACTGACTGGGCAGAAGATTATCCCGCAGTAGGTTGCCATTGCATTGCATTCTGCGGTAGACTGGTTGCCAACCAAGGCTATAGAAGCCAATCTGTCTTATGATTTAACCCATAACTGGAGGGAAGAGGCGGATTAATACCTTTCCCAAGGGTATTTGCGCGTAAGTGAATTCAGCTGGAATTCGAACTCGGCTCTCCGATTTCTCGTTCCGAGCCGATATCCACCGCACCACAACGCACATCCTAAGGAAATAAAACGCAGAAGAAAAACCGAGTGGATGACAGAAGAGATTCTCGACATGATGCAAAAGAGACAAAGAATGATGCCAAGACAGGGAATGAAATACAGGAAACTACACAAGGGAAATAAGGAGCAAATGCAGACAGGCTAAAAAATGGAATAGCTCAACAACAAATGTGCAGAAGTAGAGAGATTGAACAGGACTAATAAAGCAGACATGCACAAAGAAATAAGAGAACTGACTGGACAAAAAAAAAACCTGCTCCTCAAGAGGATGTATAAAATCCAATGATTGAACGATCATATTGAAGAAAGAGGAAATAATCCATCAATGTGAAGAATATATAAAAGATCTTTTCCACGACAAGATAGTGCAACCGGAAATACACAAAGATGAGGACTGACCAGTAATATTAAAGTTCTAAGTGGAAGCTGCAATGACCAAACTGAATAGAAACAAAGCAGCGGGACCATACGGCGTTGTAATAGAGGTGCTTTTTGCCCTGGAAGAATTCGGTGTAGAGAAAATTACAGAAATAATAAATGAAATTTATAATATTTGTATAATACCAGACGACCTAAGCAAGTCGATTTTCATAGCACTGCCTAAGAAGCCAGGTGAAAACGAGTACGAACTACACCGAACTATCAGATTAATGAATCGTATTCGGTGTAGAGAAAATTACAGAAATAATAAATGAAATTTATAATATTTGTATAATACCAGACGACCTAAGCAAGTCGATTTTCATAGCACTGCCTAAGAAGCCAGGTGAAAACGAGTACGAACTACACCGAACTATCAGATTAATGAATCGTATTACAAAACGGATCGTCCGAATCTTGATAATTAAAGCGAGAAGCAGAATCAGGCCAGAGATAGGACAAGAACAGTGCGAGTTCATCAAAGACACTGGAACAAGCAACGCCATATTTATGATTAGGATGCTCTCCGAAAGGGCAATACAAATGAAGATTAACGTGTACCTAAGTTTTATCGACTATGCGAAGGTGTTCGACAAAATACGCCACAAAGAATTGATGGAGATGTTCAGCAGCCTCGACATATTTTGGAAAAACATAAGAGTAATCAAGAATATTTACTGGCAGCAAACATCTTATTTAAGTAGATATTCCGTTTTTTTTTTTTTTTTTTTTTTTTTTTGCTTTTGTTTTTGTTTTTTTAACAGAATATCTACTCAAATAATCTTCCGAAATTTCTGTAACATTTTTTATTTACATTTGTTGACATTACGATACATTTCAGAGCAGAGAGTGTTATTTGTATAGAATTGAAAGTTGTGTTTATAAGGCTTGATTTGACTTTGTTAAGACTATGGTATCTTTCATGGTTGAGTGGTCTAAGACAAGCCAGATCAATTGGTGGCTTCCCTTATGTTGATAGGGATCGCAGGTTCGAACTCTGTCAAATGACACACATTTTCGTAAGAAAATTTATCATAAATAATCAGGCAGGTTGAAATAAATAGACAGTTTGATTAAAAAATCTACTCAAATACAAGTATCGATTAGAAAATAATGTTCAAACACACACACACATATATATATATATATATATATATATTGTATTTCAAAGTTGTAGAACTCGTAGGTTGTTTAACCTGTTGTTCATGCATTTACTTTTATAAAGTGTGCTCGATACAAACGTAGAGCCTTATATTGTGATATATGCGTTATATTACAATATATATATATATAAACTTATTTATAAATGGACCTTTGTCTGTGTGTGTGTCCGTTACCTATAGACTCCGAAACGGCTGAACCGATTTTCTTGAAAATTTACACAGTTGTACTATAAGCATTTGCGAGTGTTCTTAGCTAGGTTTTGTGTCAAGGTACCCCTGATAAATATCGAAAATCGATAATCGAAAAAATCGGTTTATAGAAGGAGTGCTCCGATTTTAATCAAATTTGATGCACTCATAGACACAGACATAAGAAACGATACTCAGAAGTTTCAAGGTTGCAGTTCTTACAATAGGGCAGAAAATCGATAATATATATATATATAAAAGCCAAGATGTTTGTGTGTGTCTGTTTATCTGCCTGTATGTTTGTATTTTTTTCAGCCCTTTTATTTTAGTTTTTGCTTCAAGTTTGGCTCTAAATAGGTATAATTGTAGTTCTTAGTCTCAGCCATGATACCATTTACTCAGAGGACTTATTTAACCTTCAAAATTCAGTTTACGACGAAAAACATTATTTCATATCAATACCAGGAAATTAAAATTTGACTTACATCCATTCATTTTTCTTTCAGTCTACAGTTTCGCTTTAACTGAAAACAACTATTGCTTTTTAGTCTTTCGTGCCAACATCCAAAGTGTCTGAGCTGTAGGACCATGGATTAGTTTTAAAGCTTTCATTATACCCGAGCAACGCCGGACTATACTGCTAGTAAATTACTAAATGCGAAGATCCA
Organism: Ascarosepion bandense; assembly: GCA_037127315.1. Lineage (NCBI taxonomy): Eukaryota > Metazoa > Mollusca > Cephalopoda > Sepiida > Sepiidae > Ascarosepion > Ascarosepion bandense. The sequence goes on from JBBBDQ010001264.1 coordinate 42,180, forward strand.
AACATCAGTTATATGTTTCTTTCAAATAAATTATTTCCCCGTGCAACAGGCTAATTGTTCTTTCTATGCGATCAACTTTTGTTCGCTTATCGTAAAAAGAATTTGAAAAGATGAAGATTATGTTTTAATGAGAGAAGCCTGATTAAATACAGCTCCTCTTCGATACAACATTTTCAAGAGGACGCGTCAGCATTTTTAGCGTGATGTTCCCGCCTCTTCCAAATAGATTGCTCTCTTTTCATTTCTATTACACTATCTTCTATGTGAGGTTTACATTCAGGACATGATTGATCGTGGCCCTCCCCAACTTCCTATTCCTTGTGTCTCTTAGTAACTTTTATCTATTTACCTTATCTCTCCGCTTCGTTCCACCATAAGTTCACATATGACTCATCAAGTATATCGTCTGCTGCTTTCCTCAAAATTCAGTTTACGACGAAAAAATTTATTTGATATCGATAGCAGAAAATCAAATGTGCCCCTGTGGTTGTCGTATTCTCTAAGCAAGTTCTTCTGCATTATGTGCCCAAAATATTCCAGCTATGTCTTTATAATTTGTCCTTTTTGTTGAAATTTTCCTTAAGAGTTAAGATTTTTGTTGTCTTAATGTTGTAAATGAATATTCTGTCCTGCACCGGGTTGGTTATGGCTCGGGTTATAAAAGACTGGGACTAGAATGAACTACAGAGTGATCGTGATTATACGAGAGTCATCGACCTTAGTCGAGAGCCATCGTCATTAGACGAGAGTTAGACGTCACAAGAAGGAAGAATTCTTCACGAGACGGACGCATACGTCCTAGATAGAGACATTGCCTACTTGGTGGTTATACTTGTTAACTGTTCATTGGTTTACGTGTATTGTTTATTGGTTTATTGTACTGAGGTATAATAAATCTTTATTCATATATCCTCAGTGTTAAGAATTATTTCTTGCACTATTCTTTCTCTGTTTATCCCCTCCCGGAATACAACACTTATTTAAATGTAAATCATCTTTAGTCGAGAGCCATCGGCCTTAGACGAGAGTTAGACGTCACTAGACGGAAGCCTACTTCTCAAGACGGACGCATACGTCCTATACAGAGACATTGCCTTTTTAATTGTTATTCTTGTTAAATGTTCGTTGGTGTACTTGTATTTGGTTTATTGTACTGAGATATAATAAATCTCTATTTATATATACTCAGTGTTAAGAGTTATTTAATAATGTTTTTCTTTTTGTTGTGGAGGAATATCCTGTCTTACTCAGGAATGGGTATGGCTCGGATTATAAAAACCGGGACTAGAACGAACTACAGAGTGTTCGTGACTATACGAGAATCTTCGTCCTTATACGAGAGTCTTCGTCATTATACGAGAGTGATCGTGATTATACGAGTCATCGACTTTAGTCGAGAGCCATCGGCCTTAGACGAGAGTTAGACGTCACTAGACGGAAGCCTTCTTCTCAAGACGGACGCATACGTCCTACACAGAGACATTGCCTTCTTGATTGTTATTCTTGTTAACTGTTCATTGGTGTACGTGTATTTAGTTTATTGTACTGAGGTATGTTAAGAATTATTTCTTGCACTATTCTTTCTCTGTTTATCCCCTCTCGGGATATAACACTTAAATTCATCTCTTCTGACTTGAGTAAATTCCCTTCCATTAAGGAGGGTTGATATTATATGAACCCTACAATCCCCTCCTCTGGTTTCTCGATCACAGGTCACCTTCCCCTCTTTAGGAAGGACTCCAGCATCTTTATGCATGACCTTGGAGTCTATAACAACAAACACGTCTTTTTTGTCTAAGGAGGTTTCTATTGAATCTCCGGACCATCAATACATGTGTCTCCGTCTCGCTCTACTAAACTCATTTAGCTATCTTTTCTTTCTCTATTGCTCCCCTTCCTCTCCCGACTGTTTTTGCTGGAAAATATATCTAATAATATAGATCAGGCCATTGCCTCTAACCTGTTTGCCAACATATTTGTGTTCGGTGACTTTAATATCTACCCTGCCAATTGGCTGGAAAACTCTGTTACTGATTTGCTGGCATCCACACCATGAACTTTGCGATCACCCAATCTCTCACGCAAGTGGTGAACTTCCCCACACGTTTCCCCAGTATGTCTGAAGAAGAATCTTCTTCTCTATTAGATCTCTGCTTCACCTCTATCCCTGACTCCTGCCATGCCACGCAGCTTTGCTCTCTTGGCAACGCTGATCATGCCTCTTCCTCCCACCCCAGGAAACTCTGACCTGCAGAAATCCTTACTGCCATCAAAGGGAGGACTGGGAGGCACTACAAGATTTTCTGTGCGACGTCCCTTAGAAGAAAGTGTTTAATCTCCCCGTTGAATATTGCGCTTCGGAGGTATCCGCCTGGGTGAACGCTGGCATCAATGCTTTCATCCCATCCAGAAAGTTCCCATGGTTATCCTCTGCCTACTTGGCCGCTATACCCCACAGGAATCACTATTATTATTCTTTATCGGTCTCATTTCTCTCACGACTGTTCCTTTCTGGACAAGTATCTCTGATAATATAGATAACCCGTTCGCCAACATATTTGTGTTCGGTGACTTCAATGCCCACCATTTCAATTGGCTGGAAAACTCTATTGCTGATCTTGCTGGCATCCATATCCTGAAATTTGTTATTGCCCAGTCTCTTACACAAGTGGTGGAATTCCCCACACGTTTCCCCAGTCTGAAAGACAAGCTTCTCTGCTAGATCTCTGTTTCATTTCTATCCCTGATTTCCGTTATGCTAATCAGCTTTGCCCTCTTAGCAACTCTGATCACGCTGTGGTTTCTGTTAGTATTTCTCTCCACTCCCTTTCTCCACAAGAATTTCCAACCAGCAGAATCTCTTACTGCTTTCAAAGGGCAGACTGGGAGTCACTACGAGATTTTTTTGTGCGACATCCCTTCGAAAAAAGTGTTTAGCCTGTGCTTCTCGGGTATCTGCCTGGGTGAAAGCTGGCATTGATGCTTTCATCCCAGCCAGGAAGTTCCACCTTAAACCCAATTCGCCTCCCTGGTTCTCCTCTGCCTGCTCGGCCGCCATAACCCACAGGAATCATCATTTCTGGCTTTATCTGTGCCACCCGATTGACCATAATAGGCGCCTTTTTGCCTCTGCTCGTAATGAGTGCAAGAGGTTCCTTAATAACGCTTAGCTATTGTTTGCTGACAGAGTGAAGCAGCGTATAGCAGAGAGCAAATTCGGCTTCAAAGACTACTGGTGGCTCTGCAGAACCTTCCATCTCTTCTTTAATCATGAAATATGAGGTCCGCACAGCTACAGTCGACAAGGCTGAGTGCTCTGCTCGCAGATTCCCCCTCCAACTCCTCACTTAACTCCACTGGAATCTCCGCACCCTACTTCCCACCTAGAACTGAGACTCAACTGAGTAACGTTTACATTACATTACCCCCTCGTTGATCTCTAAAATAATTTCGAAAATTGGCCCGCATAAGGCCAGTCATTGTCTTCAACAAAGTCTACAACTACTGTCTATCTGCGTTTTGTTTTCCTGCCTGCTGGAAGTCCACCTCTGCGGTTTCTGTTTTTAAGAGAGGACCATCAGACACCTCCAATTATCGAACTCTCAGCCTGCTACCGATTTTTGGCATAGTGTTCGAGGCCATCATTAATGGTGAAGTGGTTTAACATCTCATAGCCCACTGCCTATTCTCTAACAGACAGTATGGCTTCCGCTTCGCCAGTTCTACTGCTGACATGCTAACGACCATCATTGAGTACATATACCAGGCTCTTGATAAAAACGCCGAAGCTCAAGCTGTTTCCCTGGATATTACCTGAAGAAGAACAGTATTGTTCTGAAACATGAAAGTTTTTGTGTAGTGATATTATGCTTTTATAAACCATTGTAATAACAAAATTACAATATATATATATTCATTTTTTTTTTCTTTTGGTCGCCACGCAGGAAAAATTTTGCTGCTCTCGAAAAGGACCTCCAGTCAGTAGTGGACTGGGGGTAAGAAATAGCTCGTTAATTCCAAAACGAAGCTGTTATCTTTTAACCACCATAGACAATTTTTCCTGTCCGCCATCAGCATGGATCACGTTAGTCTCCCTGAAAGTAATACACTGCGCCTCCTCGCTCTTACTCTCTCATCTGACTTGAAGTGGAACGATTACATTGAATTAATAGCTATATCTACTGCTAAAATGGTTGGGTCCCTGTGTCAGGCCAGAAAGTTTTTCTCTTCTGAGTCCATCATGCACTTATACAAATCTACCATCTGCCCACGCATTGAATACTGCTGTCATATCTGGTTGGGCGCCCCTGCTGTTCATCTTGGGGTTCTCGACAAAATCCAGAGAGAATCTGCGATGTAGTCGATCCTGACCTCGCAGCTCGACTCCAGTCTCTCTTTCACCGACGAGGCGTAGCTTTTCTGTCTCTTCTACATATATTTTCACGGATTGTGCTCCGACAAGATTAACTCCTTGGTGCCCTCACCCTGTGTGAACTTACTTGAGCTACTAAACTAGCAACAAGATCTGTGTGTGTGTGTGTGTGTGTGTGTGTGTGTGTGTGTGTGTGTGTGTGTGTGTGCGTAAGTGAATGCAAATTGCTCAACTGGAATTGAAACTCGGTTCACCGATTTCCCTCTCCGAGCCGATATCCACTGCACCACAATGCACTTCCGTCAATAACGCTTACAGCACCTGGTATTTCCTAGAGGTCACCCATCTAAGAACTGACCAGGATCAACGTTGCTTAAGTTCGGTGTTCTAGCGAGAATCGGTCTATTCAACGTATGACCGTAATATATATATATATATATATATATATATATATATATATATATATATATATATATATAAAATAAATTTCAAAATAAAATAAAGTTCAAAATCGTTGTATGATCATGTCTACATGAAATCCCTATGAGAGATTTCACATTTCATCGGCAAACTTTATTTTCAAAATACAAGATATTAACGGCGGAAGTTCAAAATTTACATCACAGACAAACTAGAGGGGTTGGGATAACAATTTTTAGATTTTGGACAACTTTACTTTTATATTGAGTTGTAAGTGAAAAATTTTAAATTTGGCTGTCTAGCTCTAAAAAAGAGGAAGAGGAAGAGAAGGAAGAAATAGGAAGTGGTGTTTGACAGGGAAAGAAAAAGGAAAAAGAAAGAAAAAATAAAGAAAAGAAAAATTTCATTTCTAGAAACGCTAGGGACGTGTTAACAAAACTAGCGTTTTAAATAGGATGAAGTTATAGAAAAAAGATTTTGAAAAAAAAATTGTTTGGAGGAAGAAAACGTTATTTAAATAAATTTAATGAAATGAAATTAAATAAATTATTAACCTAGATTTAAATTAAAAAAATTAAATTTATTAAATTTATTAAAACAATTTTTTTTAATTTTAGGTGCGGGGAAAAAATATATATATATATACATGCAGGAAAAATTGGGGGTTAAATTAGTCTAAGTATCCTTACTTCTTAAAAGGTAGATATTAATAGAAAAAACGAAAAGGAAGGTAGAGGTGTTCAAATTTACTATTTAAAGATTTAATTCATTAATCAATCAATCAAAATTAATTTAATTTATTTTTAATTTATATTTTCTAAAACTGAATTTTGAACTTAAATGTTCACAAATTTCGCCTTATAGCGGCACTTACTAATGATTTTTTCTTAAATTCAATAGTAGGCGCTGGTTTGGGTACTTTAATATTAGTATTTATTCTTGCAGACACAGACAGCACCTATCACGAAAATTCCTCGGAATTCGGGCTGAACCTATCAGTTTCCAACTAACTACAGGGTCCAGCCCTTCTTCCTTCATTTTCCAGAATCTTCGTGAAAGGGCTGTCTGGTATTTCTGACTCGGGTTCGAAAAGGAATACCTGTGGTTGTAATACCTTTGCTTAAATGGTCCCGCGGACATACCAATATAATTTTTCCTGTTGTTGGATGGTGAAATGTGAGCTTCATAAATCACCTGGGTGGATTTACATTTGCCCTCCACCGGGCAGGCATCCACGGAGCTACAATTGCATTCATTTAAAATTCCGGACCCAGAGTCGGTATTACATAAATTCTTTAGAATTTGCCTATTATGAGAATTTATAATGTTGTCCATATTTGGGGGACAAGAGTAGCTAATTTTTAGAGTGTTCCTATTAAAAAGTTTTTGTAGAGAATTGTTGCTATTAAAATGTTTGTCTACTTATCTGAGAAAATATTTATCTATATTAATATTTGTTAGTTTGCAGTATATATATATATATATATATATACTTATCTATATTAATATTTGTTAGTTTGCAGTATATATATATATATTTGTTAGTTTGCAGTATATATATATATATATATATATATATATATATATATATATATATATATATATATATTGGTAAGCCTGAAATGCAGTAAATGTGAAAATATTACAGGTTCTTTTCAAGAAAATCTCAAATAACGTGAAATACGTTTAGTCTTTTGATTTGAACCCACAAAGACTTACATTGCTGCAACAAAGTCTTCACTTGCCAAAGAAACAACTTTAGTTTACAGAATTGCTTTTGTTTAAGTCTTTAATTAAAAACTAATCGATAATCAATCGTAACCACCGCCGTAAATCTGGCCGACGCCCAAACAGAAAGGCGCCTTTTGGATATTGGCAAAGAATTAAATTCCTTGTCAGATTTGGCATTGTGAAGAAAGAAAATCTTGTCAACAAGAAACGGCACTTCAGGCATTCGGAGTAAAGAACCAATGAGAATAATCAAGAAATGTAATTGAATCGTTCGAAAAGGATCACGAGCGATAACACTGAAGCTCTTCCCTATAGTTTTGTTTCGTAATATTATACAACACTTTACAGCAATTAATTTTTGACGGTTTTCTGTCATAATTCGAGTAGCAACACTGAAAAAAGTAGTCAATAATTTACATATAACCCATCGGGTATATAAAACGGCTGTAGAAACCAAAAACAATCGTTATAATGCAATAAAAACAACTAAATAAAAATAAAAGCTATCCCAAGGAGTCAAAATATCCAACTTTAGTGGAAGTAGTACGTAATATATTACAGATGAAGTAATTAAGATTTGCATATATATATATATATATATATGTGTGTGTGTGTGTGTGTGTGTGTGTGTGTGTGTGTGTGTGTGTGTGTGTGTGTGTGCTTAGTCAGCTTATCTTTAATAAAATCCGTTCTTACTCACGGATAATCTTTCGCGTATTACAATCAAACGATGTCAGAAATGAGCTGTAACGCTGACAGATGTTATTTTTATTCATTTCTTAAGGTACCCATGTACTTTCAATCTTTTTCCGAGGTCATCTTCAGAGATGTGAGTTATAGTAACAAATGAAACCGAAAAACTGTGTTGCTACAAATTACTGCACATTTTTCCTGCTTCAAATTTAACGGTTGACAAATTGCTGGCGTTCGTTAGAACGTGAAAATTATCCAAAATGGAATTTTTTTATATGTTGTAATGTCATGGTCATGCACGTGTAAAAGCATGAAAAAACTGTTCTTTTTACAAACATTCTAGAACATTACTACATTATTCATAGCTCATTCTATTAATTGACGGCTTAAGTGTTTTAATGAATATTGCCTCCAGAATCTGTAGTTTGCTTTTGTAGTTTTCCTGGTGTAGGATAGTTGTATTATCGATGATAATTTTTTTATATTTTGAATGTAGACAGGAATGTTGTTGTAGATGTCTATAAATGGATGAATGGTCGGAGAAATGTAACGTAAGACGTCGAGTTAATGTGGTTGTTTTAAATCCCACATATATATTAGTTTGTTTTTTTTTTCTCAGAGACATATTCTCCCAAGGGACATTTAAATTGGTATATAATGTTGGTTTTACGTAACACGAATTGGAGTAGATAGACTAATTGGAGTAGATAGACTAAACTATCGCCCGGTTCACACTCCACCCACGCCTATTGAACAGGTGTAGAGGCTCATCCCTTGTTCCCTGTTTAGGATGTGGTTTCCGGTTTTCTCTTCTAGTTTCTTCACTCTTATGTAGCCCCCTGCACATGAGTAGCGTTGCCGCCTTGCTCGGGGTGATATGATTTTAAAAAAAACACATCAGCTGGTGCGGAGGAGTTATTACGACAATAAAACCAGTAGTATTTTCATTTTTATAATATATTATTAATTTTAATTTCATTTCTGACATCTTTTGATTGTAATACGCGAAAGATTATCCGTGAGTATGAACGGATTTTATTATTGCAATTTATTTAATCTGACACACACTCACACACACACACACACACACACACACACACACACACACACACACACACACATATATATATATATATATATATATATATATATGGGGCTGTATATATATGTATATATATTAATGAATATACATATTATCCTCCTTTTAAGGCACGGCTCAAAATTTTATGCATACGCAATCCTCAGGTGTATATTATAAACTGGTCGTTTTTTATTTCTTTTAGATACTACCGCTGCTTAGTCAGTCAGTCAGTTAAGTGCCATACGTGATGTATGCTTGGGCGATCATGTCTCGAAAGAGATATGACTGACTGGGTAGAAGATTATCCAGCACTAGGTTGCCATTGCTTTCTGCGGTAGACTAGTTGCCAGCCAAGGTCACAGAACTCAATCTGTCCTGTTATTTAACCTATAAATGGAGAGAGGAGGCGGATTAATACCTTTCCCAAGGGCATTTGTGCGTAATGCAAGGAATTAACTAGAATTCGAACTCGGCTCCCTAATTTCTAGTTCTGAACCGATATCCATTGCACCACGACGCGCATCCAGTTTAAGATTGTTATAAATTAAAAATCTAGGGTAACATTTTTTTTTATTAAATGTATAATTTAATTAAGTTTATACACTACCTAAAAATGGAAAAAAAAGCAACTTAAATTGTGGAGTTAAAGAAAAAGAAATATATATATATGTATTTTTTTTAGGGGTCTGATTTGTAATCGTAGGTTAACTGGAGGGGTCACTAAAATTTGTTTATGTCTGTGACGGAGAATCAAAAAAGTAATTAATAAGAGGGTATATTTATTTGCTTATATTAGACTATATAATCGAGAAGATTTGTTAGAAAAATATTCATCCTCCGGCAGGATTCGAACCTCTGTGCCCCAAGGAAAACCGTCATCAGATCTGAAGTGTCTTAACCACTCGACCACGTAAGACTAATGGTCAAATAAAGCCCAAATAATGCTTTTAAGCACACATTTTCCGAATTTTTTGGAATATTCATGTCTGTTCCGTTTTCGTATCCGAATGTAAACAAAGACAGTTTAAATACAAAATATTTTTAAATCTATTACAATTTATATATATATATATATATATATATATATATATATATATATATTAGAACATGTACAATTTTTTTAAATATCCACTACAAATCGTACATTTGTTTCGACATTGAAACTACAATGACTCGTCAAGTGGTGTGGACAAAACTCTCTCTCTATATATATATATATAGAGAGAGAGAAGGAGTTTTTTCCACACTAGATAGATAGATAGATAGATAGATAGATAGATAGATAGATAGATAGATAGATAGATAGATAGAGAAAGAGAGAGAGAGAGAGAGCTTTTTTTTTTACTTAAGCAGCAGTATACTTATTTACATCTACTGGCCTGAATAATGGAAAAATCTTGTTAGGAAAATATGTGCCTCCGGTAGGATTCGAACCCTCGTCATCAAAACCGTCATCAGATCTGTCGTGTCTTAACCATTCGACCTTGGTTATATACATATAAATATACTGTTTAATTATAAAGGAAAAAAGAGTGCATTTATCTACATACGAGTATCCATTAAAAGTGTTTAAACAAATAAATAAATAATATTTTGGAGTTAATCCATTACGAAACTGGTTTCGCAAATTTTCGGGTATATATATCTGTAAATTCATATAAAACTTAGCGAGAAAATAGCCATTTTCAAGTTGTTATTTAAGACATGCATTCTTCGACCCATTATAAACAGAGAATGAGGAAAAATTCCAAGCCCAGAGATTATTTTAGGCAAATGAAGGGTCTGGGGGGTATTGGTTTTATTAGGGTAGTGCTAGAGGGAAAATCTAGTAGTAATTCTTCTTTGGTAGTGGGATGTATATGGCTTGACCCTTGAGTTAGTAGTGGTAGCTGATGGGGAAGTAACTGATTGGCCAAATTTTTAAAAAAAACTTTATATAAATATATATAAAACAAAAATTTCAGAATTTAATTCCGTTGGATGGCTATTTCTACAAGGAAATTCTCGCTTCGTCAGCAACGGCGAAAAACAAAACCTTCATTCATTTAAATGTGTTACAACATTTTATACCGGAAGTTGTCCCAAAACATATCCATACACAGGAAGTTGAAATGGGGTGAGATTAAGAATTGTTGAATGTATATTTGTGTGTGTGTGTGTGTGTGTGTGTGTGTGTGTGTGTGTGTGTGTGTGTGTGTGTGTGTGTGTGTAATGATGTCAAATCCGTAAACGCAAAGGATAATCCAAAAAGATGTATTTAATTTATAATATTAAAGAGATAGTTCTACATTGAGAGCTCGATGCATATTAACTAGAGCAATATGATATACACAAAGAAAAACTCAACACATCATCTGAAGCGGTTATAGACTATAATTTATTCCGTCGGGTAAGATTTTTGCATCCATCTCTTCAGGTTGAAAAAAAAAAGTTCAAATGGATTAATTTAATCAGAGCATTCAAGAAAAAACAGGAAGACAAGCGGTATGGCCTATAAAATGATTTTTGCGGATGTTATTAGGTAAGTGCCTGAAAAATGTACAATAGTGAGAAGTAAAATATGCAGACAAAATGTAGTGATGAACAGGACGTGTCACCACAAAGACAAGATACATAAACTACACATCCAAATATATATATAAATATACGTGTATATGCATACCCACACACACACACGTACATATATATATATATATATGTGTGTGTGTGTGTGTGTGTGAGAGAGAGAGAGAGAGAGAGAGAGTATGTATGTATGTAAAAATAAACTTAGTTATGATCTTAGATTAAAGACAGGATGGTTAAATAAAAGGAAGACAAGAGGAAAACTGTATTTAATTCGCCTACGCGTTTCGTCCTGTGATGGACTTTATCAAGGCAAAATGACGAAATCAGCTTTATTCAAATTACGTATCTATAAACAAACAGTGTTTGCAACTATTAAAAAAAACGCTCACAAATCAATCAAAAAGATTAACAGAATATTTTAGTTTTAGAACTCCTTCATGTGTAGTGCAATGTCACAAGATGTTAAAATGAAGGGAATTTAACCGTTTTCCTTGGACTTTTTATTATGTATGTTAGTCTGTTTCCGTATCATTTCCATAAGAAAAAGGTGAGATTGGAATTGTCTTCTTTTCATATATATATATATATGTGTGTGTGTGTGTGTGTGTGTGTGTGTGTGTGTGTGTAATTATATATATACTGTTAAATATAAGAGACAATGAATGTCTATTATGCTTAATCATGAGCAGTTCTAAATATCGTATTTTGGCTTTAATTTCAGGTGAAAATAAAGATAAAATTTCTCCAACATTTGGATATTTTTTATTAAGTTGGTTCTAAACTTTCGGCTCACATGAGACATCTTCAGAGAGGTTACAAGGACGTTAACATAAAAACATCCACCATCAGCGACGATTTTATCTTGTGTTGACATAAAACTTTGCTAAGCAATGATAACAGTTATCAAAAATAGCAAACGCAGTTTGTAAATTTGTAATGCGGTTCTATGACGTCACACCGCGTGAGAGGTGGAAATGATAACAGAACCATGACCAGATTTAAACGTGATTTTATTAAGTGTGTGTTATTTGGATCTAATCTGATGGGGGATGTTAAATTTATTATAAATATTCATTGCTCTATTTCTATATTGAGCACTATTTTAAATTAATGTTTTGAACGTTGTAAATATTTTTCTTGGTTCCTTATTCATTTATATATATGTGTGTGTGTGTGTGTGTGTGTGTGTGTGTGTGTGTGTGTGTGTGTGTGTGTGTGTGAGCATGCGTGTAATAGAAGAATCCAAAGGAGTGTCCTGTACATAAAGTGGTAGGATAACTCTCTAAGAGAGCTCTAAACATATATACTTATAAATACATAGAGAGCAAATGTAAGAAAAGGTTTAGGCAGACACGTTATTTCATGGTAAATCGGAAGCATAGGCCTATTTCAGGCGAACCATCATCAGTTCCGTCTTTATTGTACAGAAGATTTTACACGAATCATGTAAAATCATCATGTTATATATCTATATCGTGTGTATTGGGGGCGGGTTCTTCTTATACCAAAATAAGGTCAACATTTGCCCGCAAATTCGTCGTTTTTTGGTTAAATATAAAATTTACGGTAGACGCTGTTAAATATAATATCCAAGATACAATCCAAAAATACTTTTATAGACTTTTTAAGTTGGTTCCAGACACCAAAACAAGTTAAAATATCTATATAAATCTATACCTAAAAGAAATTTTTGTACCTTAACACAGCAAGCCATAACAAATGTTTAAAATTTCCTCGGCTTGCTTCTACACATGCATACCCGTCATATCATTAGCTGTCTGACTCTTTCAAATATTCTCACATGGTGCCAATTTGCTTCACAGTCCCATGCTTTAGTTCTTAGTATTCGCACCAAAAGCTTCAATACGAAGAGTGCAGAAGATTCGGAAAAAGTTTGATGAGTTTAATGGTGACGTTATGCATCCAGTCATCTTTTTACAGACCCTTAGACTCAACACGGACGTCTTCTTCAAGTGGCTGGTCTTGTCTCCGGACACGAACTCGAACTTAAAACTTCTCTGTCGATCTCTGCAACTCCAACTCAAAACTTTGTCTGTAAAATCACTTCTCTTATTTCTCTAACTCTGGTTAACTGGTAGGCTCCACGGTTGGCGCCCAACAACATGGCGCCTATCTTCGTCGTTACATCTTTGGGCCGGTAACTGGAACTGAAACTGAACTGCCTCGAACCGCCGCTGGGTCTGATCTCCGGAGCCTTCTGATTTTGGTCCCTCGGGACCCTGTATTTAGCCTATGCCATGATGTAGGGCCGACGGTCGCTGGGTGTCTAACCCCTCATCTTGGCGACCAATACAATGCTGAGGTTAGCTGCTACTTGTTGTTGCCTCTGGTTTACCCAATGGGATTAATCTGCTTTCCATGACGTCAATTGTTGGTCATCTCCCTCTTTCGGCGCTTGTTTACAGGACCAATGGATTTCCTCACCGTCTTATGACGTCATCTTCCCATACCCCTTTTCTGGGCTAGACAACCGAATTTTCTCTCTCAAAATGTTTCTTTCTCACGAAACAATTTCGGGGATTTTTTTCTTAAAACAATCTCTATTAATCTTTTTCAACTGGCTTCGCCCAAAACAAGTTGACAAGGGACCATTGACATTGTGACCCAGATAATAATTTCACCGCACCTGTGTGTTTTTTGTTTTTTTTTTTTTTGTTTTTTTTTTAATATCCATTTCTGAGTCACCTATATTTTCAAGCGACAGGAATGTTTTCGTTATCTGGTCTTACCCTGGTGTCACTGAAAATGTTTCTTTCTCTAAATTACTTCGGGACCATTGTTATCTTAATTCTTTTCACAATTCACGCTAGCAGGACAATTAGATACAATAATTATTAATAAAAGTGAAATTTCTTTTTCGGCTTTTACAAATGCCCGGCGAAAAAATAACAATTGAATTTTTCTCTTTCTCTTAGGTTTAGAATGAAAATTGTTAGCTTTCTTGGGTGGGCTGAAATCGTATTTATGACATTAAACAAATCCATTTCTTTTGTCTTCCTCTTCCTTCTCTCTCTTTCTCCGGTTTAAAATAACAACAGAGAAATACCATTTGTTATCTTTCGTTTTTCTTTTCTTTTCCTTCGCTCCTGTTCGGAGAATAAAGATAAATGTCTTTTAGTACGCTTTCCTGACTTATAATAGTAATTAGAAAATTTTCCAGTTATAGTTAATAATTAATTAATAAAATTAATCACTTCCATTTTCCTTTCCTCATATTCGGAAAATAAAGAACATTTCTCTTAGTACGTTCTACTTCAAACCTTTGTAATAATTAACTAAAAAGAAAGAGGAAGGAAGGCTTCGGAATTTAAATTGGCCCCCACAAAGCACTGATCTCAATCCTATTGAATATCTATGGGATATTTTGGATAAAAAAATTGATGATTCTAATGTTATTTCGCAAGACACACTTTGGGAACAAATACAAGCAGCTTGGCAGGAGATAGCATTAGATACATTGAAGAAGCTTGTGATACCAATGCCTGACAGAATGAAGGCTGTGATCAAAGCAAAAGGCTATTATACTAAATATTAAATTTATTTTGTAACAAGTATTTTTTTCTTGTTAAAGCATTTGTTGAGTAAATCAGATAAAATTACTTTAATTAAATTGTTTATTTTTTGTCAATATGCCTCACAAAAGATAAAATAATCCTTGTCCTAATACTTTTTTACAGTACTGTATATATATATATATATATATATATATATATATATACAGTACTGTAAAAAAGTATTAGGACAAGAACTATTTTATCTTTTATGAGGCATATTGACAAAATATAAACAATTTAATTAAAGTAATTTTATTTGATTTACTCAACAATTGCTTTAACAAGAAAAATACTTAATACAAAATAAATTTAATATTTAGTATAATAGCCTTTTGCTTTGAAATAATAAAATAATTGCGACAATTTATCAATCGCACCTAATATATATGCGGTGCGATTGGTAAATTGTCGCAATTATATATGTGTGTGTACTAAGTGCGATTGGTAAATTGTCGGAATTATTATATTAAATATAAAATAGTTCTTGTTCTAATACCTTTTTACAGTACTGTTATGAGCTGTGATACAGGGAAACAGATCTGTCTGCGGATGACAATATTTACGCTCTCACACCCTGATTGAGCACTCTAGAAGAAAGGTAGACTTTGAAAAACAGTAGCCACTCTAGCTTGTACGCATCGCTCATTCAGTAAAAATGAATTTGAGCACTCTAGCTATTGGGCGCGTAATATGATATGCTCTAAAAAGAGTGCCTTCGTCTACCGAACGCCCCGTGGCCCAGGGGTAGAGTCGCCGACTGACGCCAATTCGGTCGGGTTTCGAGCCTGGATTATGTAGCAATCGGAGTCTAACCGTAATGGTCAGCTGTGATACAGCTCTGTCTGCAGATATGTCTGAAACAGATCTGCCTGCGGATGACAATATATATATATATATATATATATATATATATATATATAAATACATATATATATATATATATATATATATATATATATATATATATATATATATATATGTATTTATTGGGAATTCGATTGGGCATACTGTCTTTTCAGTACCCTCTAGTTTAGCTAAAACTTATGATGTAACCTGATATTCTGGTGGAGATTTTTGTTGTTATTTATATTGATTATTTCGGTCTTGATTGTTTCTTTTAACTTTTCTCGTGTTGTTCTTATTTTCGTTTGGTTTTCGTTTTTACATTAAATTTTTTCCAAAGATTATCTCTGTTCTTTTTCCCCCATTGTTTTCGGCGAGTGAATAAACAAAATGATTTAACAGAGCAACATCTTGGAAAAAGAATCGGGGAGCTTATCGAACATAGAAACATGGAAAATATCGATCTCTAAAACGATCGATCTGTGGAAGCACACTTAAAAAAATTAATTTCATTTTCAATAAAATTCGGTGCAATTATTATTAATATTACTTAATATTGTTCTTTTATTTCGAAATTTCTTAGTCTTTGTTAATCAGAAATGAATTGAAAGAATGTATGAAAGACAAAGTGGAATTTTTCCGAAAAATTCCATTTAATTTGAAAATATTACTGTTGCTTACATGCTTATCAAGGTTGAATCGCCAAAGATACACTAAACATGTTAGATAGATAGATAGATAGATAGATAGATAGATAGATAGATAATGAAAAGCCTAAGAAATATATATCGATCGACTAAGATAGACATAAATTCATATTGATATACTAGAGAGACATTTATGATAAGGCAAGCATAAAGGAATAATATCAACCAGCGAAATATGAAAGATGAATTAACAGAACTATTTATTCATATTTTACATTTTAAGCTATAAAACGCGAAAATATTCATATATATATATATATATATATATATGTGTGTGTGTGTGTGTGTGTGTGTGTGTGTGTGTGTGTGTGTGTGTGTGTGTGTCTAGCATAAATTCAACACTATTTCAGCGTTTATTACAAAATATTTTATTCAACTAAATTAGGCCCTTTATGTGCGTTGTGGTCCAGTGGATATCAACTCGGAACGAGAAATCGGAGAGCCGAGTTCGAATTCCAGTTGAATTTGTTGCAATCATATACGTGCAAATACCCTTGGGAAAGGTATTAATCCGTCTCTTCCCTCCTGCTATTGGTCAAATAACTGGACAGTTTGGGTTCTATAGCCTTGGTTGGCAACCAGTCTACCGCAGAAAGCAATGACAACCTACTGCGGGATAATCTTTTGCACAGTCAGTCATGTCTCTTTCGAGACATGATCGCCCAAAGCATGTATCACTTATGGCACTTAACTGACTGACTTAATCTCCAAGGTACTTACCTTCGTATTTTATGGAACATTCTAGCAGAATTATATAAATAATATCCTTTTTTATTCATTTTCCTTTCAAACTGGTCGAAAGCAAAGATCTGAAAAATGGAAAATTTCCAATCCCAATTTACCAAGACAAAGAGCGGCCTTTGTAAAACCTCAATTAAATTTCTTTTTCAAAAATAGCAATTGCTCGCTATGGTCAGTCAGTTAAATGCCGTACGTGATACACGATTTTGGGCGATCATGTCTCTTTCGAGACATGACTGACTGGGCTGAAGATTATCCCTCAGTAGGTTGTCATTGCTTTCTGAGGTAAATTGGTTGCCGACCAAGGCTATAGAACCCAATCTGTCCTGTTATTTGACTCATAGCTAGAGGGGGAAGAGATGTATTATATTATTAAAAAGTAATTAGAGGGTAATCATTTTATTACTTCATAACAATATAAAACTGATCCCCCACTTTATGGGCAGTGGAAACCTTAATCATGTTTCCAACTACTATATTCAGTCAGTCAGTTAAGTGCCATACGTGATACAGGCTTTGGGCGATCAAGTGAATGCAAAGAATTCAACTGGAATTCGAACTCGGCTCCCCGATTTGTCGATCCGAGTTGATATCCACTGGACCACAAGGCAAATCCTGCTCGCTATCTTAGCATCACTTAAATTCTAAATTAAAATCCAGATCTTACTCTTATTGGAGAAAAAATCTACTGAACTGACTAATTCTCTTCGGAGTGTGTAGCCATACTCACCACGCTTGACCAATCGTGGGTTAGTGAGACTTCATTTCTGTCTGATGTGGGAGTTTGTTTAGTAGCCGACATCTCAGTTTTATTTTTTTGATTTTTTTTTTTTTTAATTCGGTATAGCTTTCTCTATGACCGGTTACCGCCTAAGGCTATTTGAACCAGTCTGTCCTGCAATTTACAGTCAATGTAATAAACCAAAGTGGAATTAGAACTCTGCCATTCGATTCGAGGCGCTATTCATGACTCCATATAGATTGGAACTGTTTATAAGGAAGGATTAACATATTCCTCCTGATGGATTTCATTAGTACGTAATCACTGTGGTACCTAAGTGTACCTAATCACTATTAGTACCTAATTAGTACGTAATCACTATTAGTACCTAATTGGTACCCTGGCTCACTATTAGTACCTAGTAGTACTAATCACTATTAGTACCTAATTAGTACGTAATCACTATTAGTACCTAATTAGTACTACAATCACTATTAATTACCTAATTAGTGCACCTAATCACTATTAGTACCACAATTAGTACCAATCACTATTAGTACTAATTAGTACGTAATCACTATTAGTACCTAATTGGTACCTAATCATATTAATTACCTAATTAGTACCTAATAATCACTATTAGTACCTAATTGAGGTAATAAATCACTATTAATTACCTAATTAGTACCTAATCACTATTGAGTACCTAATTGGTAACCTAATCACTATTAATTACCTAGTGGTACCTAATACTTTATTAGTACTAATTAGTACGTAATCACTAATAGTACCTAATTGAAGTACGTAATCACTATTAGTACCTAATTAGTACGTAATCACTATTAGTACCTAATTAGTACATAATCACTATTAGTACCTAATTAGTACCTAATCCTATTAGTACCTAATTAGTACGTAATCACTATTAGTACTAATTAGTACGTAATCTATTAGTACCCTGGTAGTACCTAATCACTGTAGTACCTAATTAGTACGTAATCACTAATAGTACTAGTAGTACCTAATCACTATTAGTACCTAATTGGTGCACCTAATCACTATTAGTACCTAATTAGTACGTAATGTCCTAATAGTACCTAATTAGTACGTAATCACTATTAGTACCTAATTAGTACCTAATCACTATTAGTACCTAATTAGTACCTAATCTAGTACCTAAATTAGTACCTAATCATAACCAGTACCTAATTAGTACGTAATCACTATTAGTACCTAATTAGTACGTAATCACTATTAGTACCTAATTAGTACCTAATCACTATTAGTACTAATTAGTACCTAATCACTATTAGTACCTAATATTAGTACGTAATCACTATTAATTGCCTAATTAGTATAATAATCACTAGTAGTACCTAATTGTTTCCTAAATCACTATTAGTACCTGAGTATACTGTACTATTATTACTAATTAGTACGTAATCACTATTAGTACCTAATTAGTACCTAATCACTATTTCCTTTGTTTAGTATACCTTTAATAAATCCATTTTTTCTATCAAGTAAATATCCCATACATATTTATATATTTTTAAATATCTTATTGCAAAAACGATTTTTGAGTAAATTATCGCCATTATATATTTTTAATTTAGAGCCTGTGTGTTTTTGTTTTTGATTTTGTTTTGTTTTTTGTTTTTTTTGTTTTTTTGTTTTTTTAATCGTATCACCCCGAGCAAGGCGGTAACGCCACTGATGTGCAGCGGGCTACGTAATAGTGAAAAAAATGGAAAAGAGAAAGCCGGAAACCACATCCTAAACAGAGAACAAGGGATGAGTCTCTTAACCTGTTCAATAGACGTGGGTAGAGTGTGAACCGGGCGATAGATAGATCTATCTACTCCAATTGAAAAAAAACAGTGAGAAGATTGGCAAAGAGAAAGCCGGAAACCACATCCTAAACAAGGAACATGGGATGAGCCTCTTAACCTGTTCAATAGACGTGGGTGGAGTGTGAACCGAGCGATAGATAGATCTATCTACTCCAATTGAAAAAAAAAACAGTGAGAAGATTGGCAAAGAGAAAGCCGGAAACCACATCCTAAACAAGGAACATGGGATGAGCCTCTTAACCTGTTCAATAGACGTGGGTGGAGTGTGAACCGGGCGATAGATAGATCTATCTACTCCAATTGAAAAAAAAAACAGTGAGAAGATTGGAAAAGAGAAAGCCGGAAACCACACTGTATAATACAGTAAGATCAATTGAGCAACATCATGACTTAGTTCACCCCGCCTGAAATTTGGAAGCGGCATGCCGTACTACTGAGCATTCTAACCGGAAGGACTTTTAAGAACATTTCAGAGTATTTGGGTATCGATCTAAGGATAGTGCAAGGGATTTGAAAGATTGGATGGTGATTACGAAGGTGTTTGGAGCGATCATTAATGATGGTAACGTTATACCTTCATACATCTACCCACAGAGTCTCAAACTCGACACGGATCCGTACATCAAGTGTTTTGACGAGTTAATGCTGCCCTGGGTCAAGGGGAAGAAACTATGTCTGACATCATAAATCTGCACCAGGCCACACAAGAATGAGGACCCAGTCATGACAGTCAGACAATTTCTGTGACCACATCACGCCTACCTCCTCAGACTGCAACTGCCTGGATTATTATCTGGATACCGTGTTTGAAGCCAATAACGATTTTAATGAATAACTTTAGTAATTCAAAATAAATTTTGTGTAATTTTAGTAAATACCTCTGTTGAAATGAGTCGTTTATTTTATTTTAATTTTTGCATAATTTAGACGACAATTCATCTATAGAATCTCGAATATATATATAATAAAAATAAAAATAGAATAATAAATTTAGTATTTACATTAATAAACAAATTTAACAACATTTTTTTACTTTCGTTTATTAAGCACTAAAAGTATAACCCGGCGTTGCTCGGGTGTAATGAAAGCTTTAAAACTAATCCATGGTTCTGGAGCTCAGACTCTTTGGACGTTGGCACGAAAGACTAAAAAGTAATAGTTGTTTCCAGTTAAAGCGAAACTGTAGACTGAAAGAAAAATGAATGGATGTAAGTCAAATTTTGAAGTTTGGTGAGAATCGGACTAAAATTGTGGATTTGTATAAAGGACATACAGATAGATAAACAGACATACACACAAACATCTTGCCTTTTATATATATGTATATTACCGATTTTCTGCACTATTGTAAGAACTGCAACCTTGAAACTTCTGAATATCGTTTCTTATGTCTTTGTCTATGAGTGTATCAAATTTGATTAAAATCGGACCACTCCTTCTATAACCCAATTTTTTCGATTATCGATTTTCGATATTTATCGGGGGTACCTCGACACAAAACCTAGCTAAGAACACTCGCAGACGCTTATAGTACAACTGTGTAAATTTTCAAGAAAATCGATTCAGCCGTTTCGGAGTCTATAGTTAACGGATACACACACACAGACACACACAGAGAGACAAAGTTCCATTTATAAATAAGTTTAGATTAGCTTACATAACATAGCTATTCAAAATTTACCTCTACTTTTTGTAATTAGTCTGAAAATATTATAAATGTTCTTAACTAATGGTAGTTTTAATTTTTTCTAATTTATTTTATTAGGTGTAATGAATCGATATCTTCGTGTTGGGTTTTTAAATATCCTTTATTTTACGTTTTATGAATATTATTTTCTCTATGTGTATGTGATTTTATCATATTTTTAAAATGCCAAAAGATTTGACCTGAAACATTGTAACCAATGTCAATATCTCTAATTCATTTCCGGACAAAAATTAAATTTCTCTCTCTTAGCCGTTTCCATTGGCTCTTCCCTCTCTCTATTTTCTCCTTATTTTTCTTTTCACTTTCTATTTCTTCTGTATCTTTCCTTTTCTTCTTTTTTTTCTTTTCTTGATTTCTCATCTTATTTTCTGATCTTTTCCTACCTCTGTCTTTCTCCCTTTTCAAATATCTTTTTACCTCGTACGAAAAAAAATCCAAAACTAAAGGGAAGCGTTGTTCTTCTAAGAAATTTTTTTAAAAATGAAAAACATTTATTACCGTCATTGTTAACTACCTGAGTCATTGTTCTTTCAACGTTAAAATAAAATGTACAATTTTTTAATAGTTTATAGTTCTCACATGTTGCTAACGTAATCATTAATAATAAATATTCATTGTTCTATTTTTGTATTGAGCACTGTTGTTAATTAATTTTTTCAACGTTGCAATTATTTCCTTCGTTCTTTATTCATTTGGATAGTTTTACTTCTGTTTATAAATGCATGTTTCAAAATAAAATTCTTATATTTGTTTTGATAAAGTTTATCAGGGAGCAAAACGCGTCGAAATAAAAATGTTTTACTATATAATCATATTATCATTACGGTTAGAATTAATAAGAACAACTAACAGTTCTTTTTTCTACGGAAAATTCAATACCTAATTTTTAATTTTCTATATCATACATCTGAAAATAGACAACTAAAAATCCAAGTAAAGATTTACTGATTTCCTTAACTACTGCTTTTGTAAATCTAGGCCAAGGCTGTCATGTTGTCTAGATATAATATAGACGCTAATATTTAACACTGTTAAGTTAACCTCCTTTCCCCTATTTTTCTTCTCTTTTTCTTTTTCTTTCTTTTTTTCTTTCTTTTTTACTAGACATTTTTCTGGATAATTTTGACCCATTCATTGTTGTATGAATTTGATCTGAGCCGCTAAATATTATATTACCAATAAGTTTATAAAAAACATTCAGCTTATGTTCGTTATTATAATACATTGTTAAATCTTAACATTGAGTTCTCATTGGATTTAATCTCCTATGAAATTTACCTTACCAAGTACCAAGTATTCTTTTTTTATTTTTATATATATATATATATATATATATATGAAAACTTATATATATATATATATATATATAGTCATCCGCAGACAGATTTGTTTCGCTGTATCACAGCTCATCAGTATGGTTAGACATCCGATTGCTTTTTACCCAGGATTGAAACCCTACCGAATTGGCGTCAGTCGGCGATTCTACTTCTGGACTATGGGCGCTCGGTAGAAGGAGGCAGACTTTTTAGCGTGTATATTATCATTATACACGCCCAATAGCTGAGAGTGTTCTAATTCATTGCTGAATGAACGATGCGTATATGCTAGAGTAGCTACTATTTTTCAAAGTATACCATTCTTCCAGATGTGTGTGTGTGTGTGTGTGTGTGTGTGTGTGTGTGTGTGTGTGTGTGTGTGTGTGAAAACTTATATACACAGATATATATCAACACAATATTTTTATATTTTGTCTGTACTTCTTTTTTTTTATTTTCCCACTGTTTTTGTTTCCTACCCCTTTTTTTAAGTTTTGGCATAAACCTAAATAAACCTAAGTAAATTATACTTTAATAGATAAATACTTTAGCAATTTATAATTTATAACGACCTTAACTTTAGCAACGCTAATTTCTTGAATAATAATTAAAATCGAAAAACCCTCTCTTCATACATATGTGTGCGTTTATGCATACATGCATGTATATGTATGCGTATATCTGTGCGTATTAATCTATTTGTTTTCATTTTACAGTTTTCTTTTTTTTAATGTTTTATCTATCTCTTATTTTCATAATTTATTTAATTTTTCTATATTTATTTTTTTTTATTTTTTTCAAGAAATATCTATTTGAACGCTTCGTGACGTCCCCTTCATCGTAAGATTAATCTCTGCGTCACATTTTTTTTTATAAATCATTTAAATTTTTCAAGTGACTTAGCACCCCTGGATCCGAAAACGATATCCCTTTTTCTCTCGATCAGGTCAGGTTTTTATACTTAGTTGATTTTTTAAAAAATCCGATCTTCTGGCTCAATCGATTACATTTTGTGACATTGTCGATTGATTTTTGTTAATATTTATCATCAGAAATGGGTTTTTAAGAGAAAAAATATTGCTTTCTAATACAATTTATTAATTAAATGTTACAAACTTCGATTTCTGCAGATTGAATAATATACATTGATAAATGTAAGTATATGTAAATTGAACGTTACATATTTGTGCACAATTCAAAACATGAACTTCCGTTTATTTGAACCTCTAGAATGCTCACCGGCAAAGATGTATTTGTTCAAAGTCTAACAGTAGTCA
Source organism: Ascarosepion bandense (assembly GCA_037127315.1). Lineage (NCBI taxonomy): Eukaryota > Metazoa > Mollusca > Cephalopoda > Sepiida > Sepiidae > Ascarosepion > Ascarosepion bandense. The sequence continues at coordinate 65,783 of JBBBDQ010001264.1, forward strand.
GTTATCATGACTTCATTCCATCGTCCCTGATACCTGGTCGCCATCTTTTCCATGTCTTGATGGTATCTCTTCCCCTGCTTGTCGCTCATTGATCCCCGGTTTTCAGGAAACCAAACCATATGTGAGAATAAATGATGCATTTTAATGCTCATGTTGCATCCAAGGTTTCTGAAAGCAGTCAGCATATTGGTGACGAGTTCTGCATAGTTCCTGGTTTTGTTGTTGCCAAAAAAGATATTCACGACCAGAACAAAAGCCTTCTACGCTTTCAGTTCCACTTCATTCATTAAATTCTCAAACTCAGGATTTCTGTTGAGCTGATGGATTTGAGGACTCAAACTCAGGATTTCTGCTGAGAGCTGACGGATTTGAGGAACCAACCCATTTCCCAAAGGAGCTGGATGGATTTGAGGAACCAAAACTCAGGATTTCTGCTGAGCTGACGGATTTTGAGGAACCAAACTCTGTGGGGATTTCTGCTGAGCTGACGGATTTGGAGGACTCAAACTCTGAGGATTTCTGTTGAGTCATTACTTGACGGAGGACTCAAACTCAGGATTTTCAAAGTTGAGCTGACGGACGGAGGACTCAAACTCAGATTTCTAAGTGAGTCATGATGGATTTGAGCACTGCAAACCAGATTTCCTGTTGATTACTTGGATTTGAGACCCAACCCGAAGATTTCTGTTGAGCTGACGGATTTGAGGACTCAAACTCAGGATTTCCTTGTTGAGCTGACGGATTTGAGGACCAAACTCAGGATTTCTGTTGAGCTGGACGGATTTGAGGACTCAAATTCAGGATTTCTCAAGCTGGAGCTGACGGATTTGAGGTGGACTCAAACTCAGGATTTTGTTGAGCTGACGATTTTGAGACCCGAAACCCAGATTTCTGTTGAGCTGACGGATTTGAGGACCCAAACTCAGGATTTCTGTTGAGTTGACTGATTTGAGGACTCAAACTCAGGATTTCAATGATTGACGAACATTTGGACAGGAACCAAACTCAGGATTTTCTGCATGAGCCACGGATTTGAGGAACTAAACGGCAGATTTCTGTTGAGTTGACGGACTGAGGAACCAAACTCAGGATTTCTGTTGAGCTGATAGATTTGAGGACTCAAACTCAGGATTTCTGTTGAGCTGATTACTCTGAGGACTCAAACTCAGGATTTCTGTTGAGCTGATTGACTATGGAGGACTCAAAATCAGATTTCTGTTGAGCTGACGGATTTGAGACTCAAACTCAGGATTTTGTTGAGCTGATGGATTTGAGGACTCAAACCAGGATTTCTGTTGAGCTGGATGATTTGGAGGGACTCAACTCAGGATTTCTGTTGAGCTGACGGATTTGAGGACCCAAACTCTTAGACTTCCTTGTTGGAGCTGAGATGGATTTATGGATCCTGTACCTGTGATTTCTGTTGAGCTGATGGATTTGAGGACCCAAACTCAGGATTTTCACAGCTGATTGGATTTGAGGACCCAAACTCAGGATTTTCACGAGAGCTGACGGACGAGGACCCAAACTCAGGATTTCTGCTGAGCTGACGGACTATAATTCAAACTCAGATTTCTGTTGAGCTGGAGCTGATTTGAGGACTCAAACTCAGGATTTCTGGTTGGAGCTGACGGATTTAGAGGACTCAAACTCAGGATTTCTGCTGAGCTGACGATTTGAGGACTCAAACTCAGGATTTCTGTTGAGCTGACTGATTTGGAGGACCTGAACCAGATTGTTGAGCTGACGGATTTGAGACCCAAACTCAGGATTTCTGCTGAGCTGACGGATTTGAGGACCCAACCTGTGATTTCTGTTGGAGCTTACTATGGATTTGAGGACCCAAACTCAGGATTTCTGTTGATGATTTACCTGAGGACTCCGAAACTCAGGATTTCTGTTGGATGACGGATTTGAGGACTCAAACTTCAGACTTGTTGGAGGCTGACGGATTTGCGGGACCAAAACTCAGGATTTCTGTTGAGCTGGACGGACTGAGGACTCAAACTCAGGATTTCTTGGTTAGAGCTGACGGATTTTGAGGACCCAAACTCAGGATTTCTGAAGATGCCTGACGGATTTGAGGACCCAAACTCTGTGATTTCTGTTGAGCTGACGGATTTGAGGACCCAAACTCAGGATTTCTGTTGAGCTGATTGATTTGAGGACCCAAACTCAGGATTTCTGTTGAGCTGACGGATTTGAGGACCCAAACTCAGGATTTCTGTTGAGCTGATTGGATTTGAGGACTCAAACTCAGATTTCATGAGCTGATGGATTTTATGGACTCAAACTCAGGATTTCTGTTGAGCTGGACGGATTTGAGGACTCAAACTCAGGATTTTCTAAGTTGATGGATGGATTTGAGGACTCAAACTCAGGATTTCTGTTGAGATGACGGATTTGAGGACCCAAACTCAGGATTTCTGTTGAGCTGACGGATTTGAGGACCCAAACTCAGGATTTCTGTTGAGCTGACGGATTTGAGGACCCAAACTCAGGATTTCTGTTGAGCTGACGGATTTGAGGAGCCAAACTCAGGATTTCTGTTGAGCTGACGGATTTGAGGACTCAAACTCAGGATTTCTGTTGAGCTGACGGATTTGAGGACTCAAACTCAGGATTTCTGTTGAGCTGACGGATTTGAGGACCATGAAAGATGCCAGCTTTCAGCTTCTTTATTGATCAATCCTGGAAAAGACTGACACAAATAAGTAATGCAGCCATCATCCTTGTCCAGAGCTTTTTCTGGACTGTTTAGTCAAACCGAGCTTGATGTGCAGCAGTGGGAAGATTATTCAGTCTCTGTCTACCATAGGGTTGTTGATGACGTTCCTTGCTTTGCAAGGCACCAATTTTTCCAACACAGGCCAGTCCTTCGTGTAATGCTGAGCAGTATCCCTACTATCCCACATGCACACAATGCATGGGTACTTGGTCAAGCTGGATTGCTGTCCTGCTATGGAGAAACACACCTATCCCTCAGATAATGGACTCTCCCTTCTATATTAATAAGAGTTAAAGGACGTTAACGGGAGAAGTTCTTCAGAAGTTGTTGGGAAGTTCACAGGAGTTCTTTAGATTTCTATTGGAACTACTAGGCAGTTGATATTAGTCAGCAGTTAGCTGAATACTAAGGAGTCAGCTTTCAGTGAAAGTGATATATCCCGGAAAGGAATATCAGTGTAAAGATCAGTGGTAGAATGGTACTCGACACAGGAAATAGATATAACGGATTTATTGTACGAAGGTACAATTAACAATAAGATAAGCAATCAACGAGTAGAAGCGGAATAAACTATCAAATAGAGAATACCTTCGCCTAAGACGTTTGCGCTCGTACCGCCTGTCACCGTCCTTTATAGTCTAGAGCATTCCATTCTCGGGGATGGCAGGATGTTCCTCTATAACAGAGAGATTACCAAATTCCTAACATTTTGGGTGTGTTAAGTCGATTAGCAACCGACATAGCCTGATTATAACCTTCAGTGCGAAAACCACTCCACAACATGTCCACACAAAATGTTCACAATTTTCAGGTCAACACAAATAAGGCACTCATGCTGATCATTAAACATTTTCTTCAACACATACTTTACTGCTTCATAATTCTCTTTCGGTGCAGTCGATTGGGTAAGGGGTACAGAGGTAAACTGATTGCCGTTCTGCAGAAGAACATATTCAAGCTTCTTGTTGTCAATAAACAGTTTCCAATTTTTGTGTTAATACTGTGACATTCCGAGCTTGTGCTGAAGCTGAGCTATATTTGTGCAGTACATCAAGTCTTTCTCTTTAAAGAAAAAAGGGTAGTGAATTATGATGCTAGTTGGGGTAAAAAGAAATGAGAGGAGCAGAGGGAGGTTTTTTCCTTCGGTGTGGATACCAACAGTTCGGCAGAGAACTTTAACAAGCGGAGATCGTAAATGAGATAATTTAGCTTCTTTTGGAAAAAAAAGGATGTGGGGCACTATCGTTGAGGACTTCTTCATTTTCTTGAACACTGAAGGAATCTTCGTCACTAATGTCGGGAATTTTTCCAAAGACAAGTACTGGAATTTTATCACAGTGAGCTACAGGAAGACGTGCTGATTCAAGATCAAGATTCTTGAAGCTGCTCCGGTACTTTCTATTGATCACAGTCACATCAATAGTGCAGAAGTAGCAGTCAATGCCATGATTTGTCGGCTCACTTTAAACCATAGAAATCCCCAACATCGGACGACTCTTCTTGCCTTTGGTCCATTGATGCTGATACTCGACGCATGTGTGACACCCAAGCTTTACACGGATCATTAAGTTTACTAACTAAATTAGCATAATAAGCACGCTTTCTGAAACTTGTGTCTGTATTTCTGTTAGGAAGAAGGGTGTATTTCTGTTAGGAAGAAGGGTGTATTTCTGTTAGGAAGAAGGGTGTATTTCTGTTAGGAACAAGGTTGTATTCGCCGCAGATGAGCAGAATATATCAGGCTTATTTTTGCAAAATCTTCTATTTGAAATAATGTCATTCACCTGTAAAAGGAATATACCAATTAGTCATAAATTGGTGCAAGCAAACCCTTCAGTACTCGTTTATTTCATGAAATAACAATAATTTTTGTATCACTATGTGATTTAGTTCAGAAAGTTGAACTGATTGAGTAAAACTAAAGATATTTTTGAATTCAGCACATCAAAATTGTCCTAAACAATTAAAAAAAACTTTGATTTGGTGTTGACTAGTGTAATAAGCGGACCATGATTGTTTTTTTTTTGTTTCCTACGATTTTAGTGTCCTATTTCATCTTTTGGTTTCGATATAAACCTAACTAAATTATACATTTAATAAATAAAAATATTCACACACCGGTTTACAATTTATAACGACCTTAACTGACAGAACGCCAATAACTAAAATAATAATTAAAATCGAAAAACGTTTAGTTCATAATAGGGAATGGGAAAGGCTCAGACATAACGTGGAGTATAGTGAAAACAGCCAAACCTTACAACGGTGGCAAAATATGTAGACTGTGCCAAGAAGAAAAGTTAGCGATTATGCAATTCCCAAACAAAAGCGAACTATTGAATGAAAAAACAGAAATTATGACTAAGTGTAACCAGACTAAAAAATACCTCTTAGGTTCATACAACCATGGATGAAAACGCCATAATTCCTTGTAGTTTTTAAAATTGCGCGTTCAGAATTTCCCTGCCACGTGAGTGTTCACAAAAAAAAACACCGCTATGTGAGCGTTCTTAAAAAACGGTAAAGGGTAAAATCAGTTATTGAAAATCGCCTGAAGACACCACTCATGATAGAAACCTAGGTTGCGTAATAACTCGTTTACAAATGGAATATATATATATGTGTGTGTGTGTGTGTGTGTGTTACATGTTATGTAATGTCTATATGTGCGATCGTGTAATCGACGAACCGAGTTCAATTTCTACTTCATTCACTTCATGCTAATGTCAGTCTGTCAGTTAACTGCCATACGTGATGCACGCGTCTACGATTATGTCTCTTCCAATCTATGACTGACTGATTTTTCCGAAGCAGGTCGACATTACTTTCTGCGCTATACTGGTTGCCAAAGCTATAGAACCCAATCTGTCCTGCTATTCAGCCCATAACGGAAGGGAGAAGGGATGGACCCATACTTTTCTGAAGGGGATTTGCATTTGAGTGAATGCAACGAATTCAACTGAAATTCGTACTCGGCTCTCCAATTCTCTATTCCGAACCGATATCCATTATGTTAACTACCAGAGCATCCTGAACCCTCTTGTCTGGAGTGGCAGCCAATCGAAGGGAATGAAAACTTTGAATTAAATGAATGTCTTTCCAAGGAGAACCATTTTTAAAGACCAGTAAAGAAAGCGCTACAAATCATCTACAAGAAAACGGAAGGCTGGTCATCAGTTAAAAAAAATGAACGAGCCCAAACTACTAACTACAGACGGGGGAATACTGAAATCAAGTAGGTACAGAAATTAAAATACCTGGGAAGTGTTCTAACAGAAGACAGAAAGTGTGACACTGAGATCCGAAGGCGAATTGGCATGGCCAAGGAAGCATTCCAGAAACTGATTAGAGTATTGAGAGACAGAAAAATTTCGCTAGAAACAAAGAAGAGAGTACTAGATTGTTATGTGGTGCCTGTTCTTTATTATGGTAGTGAATGCTGAACAAGCTCCTCAAAGAGACTTGAAATGTGGTTCTACAGAAAGATGCTATGAATACCATGGACCGAACATGTGAGCAACGATAAAACTTTGGAGAGGATGGAAACGAAATGGAAACTAATATTTAAGGTCAGGAAAAGACAGCTGAAGTTTCTGTGACAGGTGATGAGGAACGACGGCTTGAAGAATCTGATACTCACAGGTCAGATAGAAAGAGAGACAGAAGAATGCAACACGTAACATACTTGACGGGCTTGAGCAAATGGATGGAAGAGCGAAGTTTGGGTAGTGTAATAGGAAAATACGTAATAAGAGCCACTAGGGATAGGAAGATGTGGAGGGCCATTATCACCTACGTCCGGGACAAGGCACGTAGAAGAAGTCTCTCCTTAGAGCTTCACATTATTTTGGCGATGTTAGACAAAACTAAACCAGATAAACTAAAATCACCGAAACCTATTAACATCTCTTTCTCGGACATCTGTGTTATCGGTACCAACTTTTGCATCGTTGAACCCTTCCTCCAAGTAATCTCACCTGACATCTAACCTTTAACCTTCTATTCCTTCCTTTGATTTCTATATCACCGGTTACCTTCCCCTCTTTAGCAAGGACCCCAATGTCCATATGCATGGAATTGGCGTTAATGTCAGCGAATATCTCCTTCTAGCGAGGGTGATTTCTCTTGAATCTCGAGATCATTCCTACATGTGTCTCTGTCTCTCCCTACTAGGCCCGGTTGGCTATCTTTTCTTTCTCTACCGCTCCCCTTCATATCCTGACTGTTCCATACTTGACAGCATCTCGAACAATATAGATAAGGCGATTTCCCCTTATCCGTTTGCTCATATATTGATGGATATCAAGTGGTGGAACTAATCAAAGGAAACCTCAACTTCTACTCTAATAGTTTCTTTTTTCGCACTTTCCGCTTGTGGAATCCACTTCTGTATACTTGCTTCCCTGACAATTACAATCTCAAAGAATTTAAATGCAATGTCAATTGCCATCTCGCATACTTTTTTTCTTTTTTTAATCATATCACCCCGAGCAAGGCGGTAACGCCACTGATGCGGAGAGGGCTACGTAAGAGTAAGGAGACTGGAAAAGAGAAAACCGGAAACCACATCCTAAACAGGGAACAAGGGATGAGCCTCTACACCTGTTCAATAGACGTGGGTGGAGTGTGAACCGGGCGATAGTTTAGTCTATCTACTCCAATTGAAAAAAGAGAAAAAGAAAAGTAAAAAGATTGGAAAAGAGAAAGCCGGAAACCACATCCTAAACAGGGAACAAGGGATGATCCTCTACCTCTGTTCAATAGACGTGGGTGGAGTATGAACCGGGCGATAGTTGAGTCTATCTACTCCAATTGAAAAAAAAATGAAATAAGAAAGGAGTGAAAATGTTGGAAGAGAGAAAGCCGGAAACCACATCCTAAACAGGGAACAAGGGATGAGCCTCTACACCTGTTCAATAGACGTGGGTGGAGTGTGAACCGGGCGATAGTTGAGTCTATCTACTCCAATTGGAAAAAAAAAGGGTAAACGAATGGAAAAGAGAAAACCGGAAACCACATCCTAAACAGGGAACAAGGGATGACCCTCTACACCTGTTCAATAGACGTGGGTGGAGTGTGAACCGGGCGATAGTTTAGTCTATCTATTCCTATTTGAACCGGGCGATAGTTTAGTCTATCTATTCCAATTTCCTTAACAACTCTTGTATCATGTTTTTCTCCATGTTTACTCTACTCTCATACAGCCTTCTTCACACCTGTATTCTCCTCCTTTTCTTACCCATTCTCTGAAACATCCTGTAACTTGTTCCTCTTTCTCACGGCTCTCCTCTTATGTAACTCCCTGCGCACCAGTGGCAGTACTGCTTTGCTTAGGGTGAAATGACTATAAAAAGCTCCGCGGTTATAAAGCATTTGTAGTCATCATGTCACCCAAAATTGGGCTATTTCTTTTCATTCATTTCTGCACAAGACTTCATCGTTATAATTAATTCACATGTATAAGTGGTTCAGAAGTATTGGACCTTTCTCGATCGAAATCAACAACAGAGACGCTTATAAATTATGGGTGGGGCAAACTCGTTTTAATTTGGCTCGAACACTGACCTTTGGCACCTATGTGAATTGAGATCCTATTTTGGTCATATGCACCAAAAATGTATCAGTTATAGATTGTTTCTAAAACAATCTAAAGTTCGATATTCGCTCAGAATGCGAGGGATCTCAGTAAAGATTTTAACAAACTTCAATATTTGTCTAGATTTTTGAGATGAGGTGTTTACATTGTTCGCACTGTTGTCATATCCACGACGTTTCGGCCGTTACGATCCAACCTTCTTCAGGCGATTGGAATTTCAAACTAACCCCATTACTTAGATCACTGAAGTAGATTATTGTTGTTCCATTAATCATACCACTTCTGGATGTTTTCATTATCTCCATTTAATTTAACTAAGTTTTTTGGTATTGAAAACAGAACTCTTTTGGTCAAGTCAATGGATTTACTGCTTTTATCCACTGGGCTATGTGCCTATGAGAACATCAGTGTATGAATTTTGGGGACCTATAAACTTAATGTCCCAGTAATCATTTTTTACTGGAGCTCATATTACAATGTTTGTAATTGGTTTTCTCTAGCACTCCTTATTACTGGTTCCCATATTGTATTCATTTCTATGCTTTGTCGGCTTAAGAGATTTTTGTGGCTCAGCTTAGGAGATTTTTGTGGCTCAGCTTAGGAGATTTTTATGGCTCAGCATATGCACTGATACATTTCGTATTATTCTCTCCATACGCTTGTTTTTTCTAACAATTTTATCAAGTCAAGGGTGAATTCATTTCGGTTCTATTTCAAAATGTTCACAATAACCACAAATCAAAATAAGATAGTACCTCTAAAATCTCGCTTGTAATGCAGTCATCACTGATTTGTCTTTATTGTCAGTTCTGAGAACGTTCTTTCGATGCATCAAATCTCATATTTAACTGGTTGTCAGACTAAAGAATTTAATTCACAGGAAACAAAATTTCGTTCAATGCATTGCAGAAAACATCACAGAACACACGAAACAGAGACAAGAAAATGTCTCGCATGAATGAGTCAATGTTTAGATTAAATGCAAATGACAATATCATCTTTGATATTTTCAATTTGGTTGTTATACAGTTAGATGTTGGTTATTGTACGTTTTTCACGTGCAACTACATATATTGTTCTGTTTACATCTTATATTTTACATTATACCCCCCACACACACACACACACATATATATATATATATGAAACCTGTATTAATATATATATATATATATATATATATATATATTAATACAGGTTTCATTGAATGATATAGACAAGTTCTGTCTATTTATTTTGTGTAAGATCGGTTCGTATGATCTGATTAGCTTGATAGTGTTGTCACGGAAAGACGACAAGAAATCGCAATAATTGTTGATTTTTTTTTTTATCAGGTCTGAGCTTTCGGCTTACATAAGCCATTATTAAAGGATGAACATTTAATGTTCAGTGAGCATAGAACTTTTAAATTATTATTAACAGATTGGAGTTATACAGAGAAAATTAGACAGGTCCCTATTTTGTGTCGCACATGGCTGTAGGCCGAGAAGGAATGGTGGTAGTGGGTTTTTGGTCAATTGAATGTATAGTGGCATGAGGGATTGGTCTGGGAACTACTGCTACTATGGTGTAGAGGGTAAGTATAATAACTATGACCTCTAGCGTCGATTATAGGCATTGAAGTATGTTTGTGGAGGTGTCGAAATTTATTTTATTTAGGCTAGGTTTAAACTGTTTGATGTAGATAGCTTCTAGAATTTTAAGTTTTCGTTTATTATTTTCTTGTCTAAGTATATGCGTATTTTCAACAAGTGTTTTCCTAAGAAGTGTGTGTTGATAGCCGTGGTGTTTTAAATGTCGGAATATGTTAGAATTTTCATTTAAGTTCAATGTAAGTCTCCGCGAAAGCGAGTTAGTAGTATGTCCAATGTAGGTATTATTTAGTTTGTTAAAGATACAATCTCGAAAGGGGTATTTAAATTTATACACTACATTGTTTTTTTGAAAATCGCTAACGGTGGGGGAGGAGTCGTTGCGGACGATTGAGTTGGATGTTGTGGATTTAGCGTAATATATGATAAATTTAATTCTTTTGTTGGGGTCTGTCGGAGAGATATTAGTGTTTATGAGTTTTTTTAGGATATTTTCATCTAGTTGGTAGTTGGTGTGCATTTGGCTACGATATAAGAGAGTGATATGTTTGGGGTTGGTTGGGCTATTACCATGTGTTTTTTTTTTTCGTGTTCAGGTTTGTAAGGAAATGTCGTATTTGTTCATCAACTATGTAGTTAGGAAAATTATTGTTGATGAGTGTCTGTTTCATGTTTTTTAGTTCATGTGTGGAAGATGTGTTTTGTATACGAGTTATATATATATGTATATATATATGTGTGTGTGTGTGTGTGTGTGTGTGTGTGTGTGTGTGTGTGTGTGTGTGTGTGTCAGATTAAATAAATTGCAAACAAGTCTACTCATTTTAATAAAATTTTTAATAAAATCCGTTGATACTCACGGATAATATTCCGCGTATTATAAGTGAAAGTGTAACGTTGGCAGATGTTGTTATTCATTTCTCAAGTTACTCAAGTACTTTCAATCTCTTTCCGAGATCATCTTCAGGGATGTGAGTTATGGTAACAAAAAATAACCGTAAAACTGTGTTGCTAAAAATTACTGTAAATTTTTTCTGCTTCAAATATAGCGGTTGACAAATTGCTAGCGTTCATTAGAAAGTGAAAGTTATCCAAAATAGAATATTAAATTAAATGAGTAGGATCCAACACCAGGAAAACAACAGAAGCAAACTACAGTTTCTCGAGGCAATATTCATTAAAACATTTAAGCCATTAATTAATGGAATCAGCGATGAATATTGTCATGTTTTAAAATATTTGTAAAAAAAAACAGTTTTTCAAGCTTTAACACGTGCATGGCGATGACATTACAACATATAAAAAGATTCCTTGAGAAATGAATGATAACAACATCTAATTTCCGACATCTTTCAATTATAATACGCGAAATATTTATTAAAAATAAGCAGATATAATGTTTACAATTTATTTAATCTGACATGTCTAAAAGAAAGTTTACTGCCTAAATACAATATATATATTAGTAAATAGTGTTTGATTGTGATAATGTTTAGCGTCGAGGTTGATTTTTTGTGGTTTTACTGATAGAATATATTTTGGCAAGCAGTCTATTTATCAATAAATTATCCTTGGGAAAGGTATTAATCCGTCTCTTCCCTCCAGTTATGGGTTAAATAATAGGACAGATTGGGTTCTTTAGCCTTGTTTGGCAACCAGTACACCGCAGTCTACCGCAGAAAGCAATGACAACCTACTGCGGGATAATCTTCTGCCCATTCAGTCATGTCTCTTTCGAGACATGATCACCCAAAGCGTGTATCACGTATGGCACTCAACTGACTGACTGAATGTAATATTAGAAAACATGATTAGGGCTACTACTAATCATAAGGTGGGGAATCGGTTTTATATTGTTAAGAAGTTATAATCTGATTTCCCTACTAATTACTACTTAATAATAAAATACATCTCTTCCCGCTATAGCTACGAGTCAAATAATAGGAGAGATTGGGTTCTATAGCCTTGGCTGGCAACCAGTCTACCGCAGAAAGCATTGGCAACCTACTGAGGGATAATTTTCTGCCCAGTCAGTCATGTCTCGAAAGAGACATGATCGTTCAAAGCGTGTATCACGTATGGCACTTAACTCACTGAATGAATATAATAGTTGAAAACATGATTGTCTTCTACTGGACATAAAGTGGGAGATCAGTTTTATATTGATATGAAGTAATAAATTAATCCCCCACTAATTACTACTTAATAATATATTACATCTCTTCCCTCTCTAGCTATGAGTCAAATAACATGATTGTCTTCTACTGGACATAAAGTGGGAGATCAGTTTTATATTGATATGAAGTAATAAATTAATCCCCCACTAATTACTACTTAATAATATATTACATCTCTTCCCTCTCTAGCTATGAGTCAAATAACATGATTGTCTTCTACTGGACATAAAGTGGGAGATCAGTTTTATATTGATATGAAGTAATAAATTAAATACCCCACTAATTACTACTTAATAACATATTACATCTCTTCCCTCTCTAGCTATGAGTCAAATAACAGAATGGGTTCTATAGCCTTGGCTGGCAACCAGTCTACCTCAGAAAGCAATGGCAACCTACTGCGAGATAAGTTTCTGCCCAGTCAGTCATGTCTATCTCGAGACATCTATAGCACAACTCGCAGTTTCATGTACTATGCAATCATCAGGTGCATATTATGTACAGAATGTTCCGGGATTTGAATTTTTGGTTGTCGCGTTGTTTATAGTAATTCTTTATTATAATGCTGGGATGCCATCTTTGAATTTTTTACTCATATCATTTATTTTGAATTAAAACTTTAACATGAAATTGGAGATTAAAATCTCAAAAGATAAAAATTAATAGGTGGAATAATATTTAGGGCAGAGGATAAATTTATGGGTTAAGGGGAAATACTTGTTGTTTCTAGTTCAAGGGAAAACAAAAGAAATTAATAATAATAATGATGTAAAAGGTTGTCTTCTTCTATGTGCCCTGTCCTTTAAGGACGTAGGCAATTACGGCCTTCCACGTCTCCCTATCCCTGGTGGTTCATAGCACACTTTCTCCTGTTACACCACCCAAACCCGGCTCTGCCATCCACTAGCTCAAGACCATAAATCTAGAATATAAATGTATAGAAAATAGCATGGCCACAAAATGAGGGATCAGTTTATATATTGATTTTAATATAGATTTGATCCTCCACTTTAGACCCACATTATAATTTCTTATAAACAGTTGGCATATATATTCTTTTTCTATGTGCCCTGTCCCTTCAGGACGTAGGCGATCATGGCCTTCCACCTCTCCCTATCCCTGGTGGCTCTTAGCACGCTTTCTCCTGTTACACCACCCAAACTCGGCTCTACCATCCACTAGCACAAGACCATAAATCTAGAATATAAGTGTATAGAAACTAGAATAGACACAAATGAGGGATCAGTTTATATACTGATTATAATATAGATTTGATCCATCACTTTAAACCCACATTATAATTTCTTATAAACAGTTGGAATATCTCTTCTTCTATGTGCCCTGTCCTTTCAGGTCGTAGGCGCTCATGGCCTTCCACGTCTCCCTATCCCTGGTGGCTCTTAGCATGCTTTCTCCTGTTAAACCACCCAAACCCCGCTCTGCCATCCACTAGCTCAAGCCCATAAATCTAAAATAAAAATGTATAGAAACTGACATGGCCACAAAATGAGGGATAAGTTTATATATTGATTATAATATAGATTTGATCCCCCACTTTATATCCACATTATAATTTCTTATAAACAGTTGGCATATATAGTCTTCTTCTATCTGCCTTGTCCTTTCATGACGTAGGCGATCATGGTCTTTCACGTATCCCTATCCCTGGTGGCTCTGAGCACGCTTTCGCCTGTTACACCAAGCAACCCTTGTTCCGTCATCTACCTGATTAGGTCCTTCAAATATGTTATCTGCTGCTTTCCCCTGTCTCTTTTTCCCTCTGTCCAGCCTGTTAGTATCAGATTCTCCAAGCTTTCCTTCCACATTGCATGTCCCAGGAACTTCAGCTGTCTCTTCCTGATGCTCAGTATTAATTTCCTTTTTGTTTCTATCATTTCCAAAACTTCATCATTGCTCACATGTTCAATTCATGATATTCGCAGCATCCTTCTGTAGAACCACATTTCAGTTGCTTCAAGTTTTTCCTTCATCTCTGATGATATTGTCCAGCATTCACTGCCATATTGAAGAACTGACATCACATAGCAATCCAGTACTCTCTTTGTTTCTAGCAAAATTGTCCTGTTTCTTAATACTTTACTCAACTTCTGGAATGCTTCCTTTGCCATGCCAATTCGCCTTCGGATCTCTGTGCCTCACTTTCCGTCTTCTGTTAAAAGGCCAACGATTACTTACTTTAAATAATGTTTTACAATATATTCATTTTCTTTTTTTTCTTTTTTCAAATTTAAAGTAACATTTTGCTAATTTTCACTCACTACAAGGCTCAAGTGCTACCCAATGTAGATGGTTATCAAAGGTGCTTTTTGTATAAGTGGTAATTTTTAGAGGTAAGAAACGCAGTTTACGATGTGTGGGGAAGATAACAATTAACCTTAGACTTGAAGAGGTTAACATTGTATTGGTCAGAGTCAATTTCACAGGATAGCATTTCATAGAAAAATGATGTCAGAGCAGAAGGTTCCTTTTATTCGGGCTTACGGCCTATCACGTTGAATACACCGGTTTTCACTCGATCACCGAAGTTATGCAACGTTGAGCCTGGTCAGCACTTAGATGGGTGACCGCTTGGGAATACCAGGTGCTGTAAGCGTATAGTGACGGATGTGTGTTGTGGTGCAGTGGATATCGGCTCGGAAAGAGAAATCGGTGAGCCGAGTTTGAATTGCAGTTGAATACCCTGCATTCACGTAAGCACTGGTACCCTTGGGAAAGGTATTACTCCATCCCTTCCCTCCAGTTATGGGTTAAATAACAAGGGTAGGACTTGGGGACCCTGCCCTTAAAAACAAATCCCAATGAATCTTGATACTCGAAAAGAAAAATGTATTACTAGACACAAAACTTATATAAAAACAACAATAAATTGTTGAAAGAAAAATGTATTACCAGTAATAAATAGATAAAGTTTAGTTGGCAATAAATGACCCGCCGAGGTTGATTTGCCATAAAAACAAAACAACCAACCAATTTTTTTATTCATGAACTTAGTGAAAAAGAAATATTTTCATGTCTGCATTTTGTGATAAATTCTGATCTTTTGTTTAGTAATTTGTTAGAAAATGAATTTGTTTGCCTTGAAATACTTTTTCTGTTTGCCAATATGTTTAATGCTTCTCTTTGTGTATTTTCTTTCCTTCAGGATAAGAAGTACTTGATCAGTGTTCTAGTGCCTATCGGAGTGGGGATCGCAGGAGCAGTGGTCTTTGTGGTGGCTGCCTACGCTACTCGCTCCTGTAGAGGGGCGCCTCAGACTTTTATTCCAACTGTCGGAACTGATCTGTTCCTACAGGTAAAATAAATATTTATCTATTTTCTGCGTGCATATTGTGTGTAATCGATGAGTGGAAATACTTATTGAATAATGCTGGCATATCTGGCCAGGTTCCCCTGCTATCCACCTAAGAGTCCTTGACAAAATCCAACGGAGAATCTCTAATGTGATCGATCCCGACTTGGCAGCTCAGATACAGTCACTTTCTCACCGGCGTAATGTGGCTTCCCTGTGTCTCTTCTACAAATACTTTCACGGCTTCTGCTCCAATGAACTTAGCTCACTGGTTCCCCCGATGTATGAATTTACTCGAGCCACATGATTAGCAATTAGGTCCCACCCTTTTACTGTGAAACCAATAAAATGTAAACTCAAATTCTACTCCCACAGCTTCGTTTCTCTCACTTCCCGCCTGTGGAATTCCCTTCCGTTTACTTGCTACCCCGGCAGCTACAATCTCCAAGAATTTAAATGTAAAGTCAATAGTCATCTATCTCACTAACCTGCATCCTCTCTCGCATGCTTCTTTCTCCTTCCACTCCACTCTCATCAGTATTCTCATCCTTCTCTTACCCACTTCCTGACACCCGCTGTAACCTGTCACTCTTTCTCATAACTTTCCTCCTATGTAGCCCCCTGCGCACCAGTGGCAGTAAACTGCCTTGCTTGGAGTGATATGATGATAAAAAAAACTTTTACATTAATTGTTATAATAAACATTCGTCTATGGTACCGAGGTTATATGGTACCGAGGTTATATGAATTTAATTTACTTGGAACGGTTACTTCGATAGTTATTTCATAATTTATCTGAAACTAGCAGTATAGCCCGGTGTTGCTCGGGTGTAATGACAGCTTTAAAACTAATCCATGGTTTGACGTTGGCACGAACGACTAAAAAGCAATTGTTGTTTCCAGTTAAAGCAAAACCATAGACTGAAAGAAAAATGAATGGATGTAAGTCAAATTTTGATTTCCTGCTATCGATATCAAATAAGTTTTTTCGTCGTAAACTGAATTTTGAAGGCTAAATAAGTCCTCTGAGTAAATGGTATCATGCCTGAGTCTAAGAACTACAATTATACCTACTTAGAGCCAAACCCGAAGCAAAAACTAAAATAAAAGGGCTGAAAAAGATACAGACATACAGGCAGATAAACAGACACACACACACAAACATCTTGCCTTTTATATATATATATATATATATATATTATCGATTTTCTGCACTATTGTAAGAACTGCAACCTTGAAACTTCTGAATATCGTTTCTTATGTTTTTGTCTATGAGTGAATCAAATTTGATTAAAATCGGACCACTCCTTCTATAACCCGATTTTTTCGATTATCGATTTTCGATATTTATCGGGTGTGCCTCGACACAAAACCTAGCTAAGAACACTCGCAGACGCTTATAGTACAACTATGTAAATTTTCAAGAAAATCGGTTCAGCCGTTTCAGAGTCTATAGGTAACGGACACACACACACACACACACACACACACACACACACACACACACACACACACACACACACAGACCAAGTTCTATTTATAAATATGTTTAGATATTAAATAATTTTTTTTTTATATATAAAAAGTTGGTTCACTGTGCCGTGCTAGACATTTTTCTCACCTGAATCTATCCTACGTATTCATAAGTCAGCCATTTGTCCATGATTAAAATATTGATAGAGGCTTCGCCCATGAAAGGGCTACCACTTATTTCTACTACTATCTGACGCTAACCTTCTGGAGAGTGACCCGTTGTGCCTTTTCGGGTTAATGTTCTCGACTGGCAATAACTAGGAAGATTATATTGAATAAATTTACTAACACGGGAGAGTGAATCCTTGCATCTTCTTGAGCTAACATTTTCTGCTAACATAAAGTGGAAAGACTCGTATATTGAATCAATTGGTTGGTCTGCTGCTAGGAAAGTTGCTTCACTGTGTCGTGCTAAATATTTTCTGGCCAGAATCTATCTTACATATTTATAAGTCAGCCATTTGTCCATGTTTCCCTTTGACTCTCCTGCTTTCAATATGTCTGATGAGTGTTAATTTTTCCAAATCGTCTTTCCTCATTCGGCGCCCCAGCAATAAAAGAGGTTTCCTTAAAGCTTTCTCGTTTCTGATAACCTTCTCAATGTCATATAAGTTAATGTGTGTTCCCTCATTTTAGGTCTCTGCTTATTGTGGCCTTGTACCAGACTACACTATGTTTAATAAATTTTGGACATTGTATTGTAATGGCTATAGCACGGCGAGTTACCTAGGATATTCCTTTACAACTGAACTGAGAAAATGCAACAAATAAGATTAATGATTTTCTTTTATGTGTGGTATCTCTTTAGGAAGTGGTAAGTCGTCGCCCTCCACAACTTCTTGTCCCTTGTAGCTCTAAGCATTGTTTGATTCTTTACCATTCCACTTCGTCGTTACTCTGCCGTTCATTTACGCAAACTAATAACGTAAATTGACTGATGTTTCCCTTTGACTCTCCTGCTTTCAATATGTCCGATGAGTGTTAATTTTTCCAAATCGTCTTTCCTCATTCGGCGCCCCAGCAATAAAAGAGGTTTTAAAAATACCTCATTGTTACGAAATGAAAACAAAGTCTTTGGGGTAAAGAAGTTGCAATCGGCCAATAGGGTTTTTGCCTTGTTTCGCCAACAGGCTTTCATAACTGAATTAATTATGCCTTCACCCATGAAAGACGGACTCCTGGACTACCATTTATTTCTACTTTAAGGTTCGACGGGTATTGAACAAAGATTGTGATGAAAGCAACTATAAGACGAGCAAAAGAAGTCTGATCGGTTTGAAATGATCAAATTGACAGCCGATCTAAAAAAAAATGACCTAAAATCTGCTGTTAATTGGGGCAAAGAATGACTTGTTAATGTTAACCCCCCAAACCAAAACATCTGTCTGTCAATCATTTTAAAAGACCCCCTTTCTGCCTTCCATCTGCATGGCCAATGTTAACCTCCTGGGGAGTGACTCGTTGTGCCTTCTCGGCATTGAAAGATTATATTGAACCAAATTGCTAACTCTGCTGCTAGGAAAGTCGGTTAACTGCGTCGTGCTAAATATTTTCTCGCCAGAATCTGTGTTACATACTTATAAGTCTACCATTTGTCCATGCTTCGAATATTGCTGCCACATATGGCCTGGTACTCCTGCTATATAT
The DNA here is from genome assembly GCA_037127315.1 of Ascarosepion bandense. NCBI lineage: Eukaryota > Metazoa > Mollusca > Cephalopoda > Sepiida > Sepiidae > Ascarosepion > Ascarosepion bandense. The sequence continues at coordinate 84,366 of JBBBDQ010001264.1, forward strand.
TTAGAGATTCTTGATAAGACCAAAAAAAGTATCTGCAATATTATTTGTCCTGACCTGGCAGCTTGACTTCAGTCACTTTCCCACTGCCGTAATGTAGCTTTCCTGTGTTTTTTTCATAATTACATTCATCGTAATTTCTCTTAACGCCTCTATACCAAAACATCCGTCTGTTAATCATTGTGAAAGATCAGACCTCTTTTCTGCCTTCCATTTGCATGGCTGATGCTAACCTTCTGGAGAGTGACTAAGGCTAACGTTCTCCGTTGATATGAAGTTAAAAGAATTTAAATGCAATGTCAATTGCCACCTCTTTTCTCCTTGACTAGCATCCTTTCCCTGACAACCCTTGTATCATGTTCTCCCATTCCACTCTACTCTCATGCAAATCTCTTGACAATAGTGTTCTCATTCTTCTCTTACCCATTCTCTGACTCCCTTGTAACTTGTTCCTCTTTCTCATCGTTCACATCTTATGTAACCCCCGGCGCACCCCAGTGGGAGTACTGACTTGTTTTGGGTAAAATGATTACAAAAAAAAATGTAGGCTGAAAATTGAAAAGTAATCTTCATTCTTAACGTTCAAAAGGCACAAATAAAGAAGAGTGGATGAAGAACTGGAAAAAGACAGGAATACATCAACTTAGAGCAGATAACGTTAATATAATACTACATAGATTAAATAAAACCATGTACCCCGATTAATTGGAATGGATTTAAGATATAGTTAAAAGGGAAAGTGTAGTTTGTGATATTTTAAAGAAGTAAATCAGTTGAAAACACACTTAGAATGACATAAAAATCAATGGATGAGTGATTCTACAGATAAGAAACGGAAAGTAAATTAGAACTGACTAAAATAATCGATGTTATAGCATTGAACAGATGACAAATATGGAAAGAAACTGGAGACATGGCAAGAAGAGAATACGTCCGAAAAAGTTGTTTTACTGGTGCCTAACGTGCGTTGTGGTGCATTGGATATCGACTCGGAACGCCAAATCTTCCCAAAGAAAGTGTAGACCAGTAGTCTCCAACTTGAGAACTCAACAAGAGTTCTTCTTAAAGAGAGTTCTTTCTCCCCGATACCCAGCGGGCGAGAAGGAGACATATTTATATCTCCTCAAATCTCGTGGTTGGCGTGATTTTGAGTCAATTTGACAACATAAAAACAATATGGCTTCCTCACGAGACACTTTTCACATACAGACGTCCATAAGGTGAGTTTTTTTAAAACTACAACCTATTCATTTTCCTTTCCCCTCTGCTCTCATGCAAATCTCTTCACGCCAATGTTCTCATCTCTTTTTTTTTATCTACTCCCTGACACCCTCTATAACTTGTTCCTCTTTCTCATTGCTCACCTCTTATGTAACCCCCTGCGCACCAGTGGCAGTACTGCCTTGTTTGGGGTGAAATGATTATCAAAAAATGTATGTTGAAAATTGAAAAGGAATCTTCAGTTTTAGCGTTCAAAAAGAAAAATAAAGAACAGTGAATGAAGAACTGGAAAAAAACAGGAATACATCAACTTAGAGCAGATAACGTTATTGTAATACGACATAGATTAAATAAAGCTATCAAATTAGCTACTATCTAACCATTTAACAGTGAAACCAATCAAAAGTAACCGCAACTTCTACTCCACCAGCTTCTTTGCACGCACTTCCCGCCTGTGGAATTCTCATCAGTATACTTGATACCCTGACAGCTACATTCTCCAAGAATTTAATGTCGATTGTTATCACTTATCTCCTTGACTCACATCCTTTCCCTGACAACCCTTGTATCATGTTCTTCTTCCTTTCCACTATACTGTCATACAGCCCCCTTCACACCAGTATTCCCATCCTTCTCTTACCCATTATCTGACACCCTCTATATCTTGTTATTCTCCCTTTTCACTCTACTCTCACGTAACTCTTTCCACACCAGTATTCCCATCCTTTTCTTACCCATTTTCTGACTCCCTCTATATCTTGTTCTTCTCCCTTTTCACTCTACTCTCACGTAACTCTCTCCACACCAGTATTCCTATCCTTCTCTTACCCATTCTCTGACACCCTCTATATCTTGTTCTTCTCCCTTTTCACTCTACTCTCACGTAACTCTCTCCACACCAGTATTCCTATCCTTCTCTTACCCATTCTCTGACACCCTCTATATCTTCTTCTTCTCCCTTTTCACTCTACTCACACGTAACTCTCTCCACACCAGTATTCCTATCCTTCTCTTACCCATTCTCTGACACCCTCTATATCTTGTTCTTCTCCCTTTTCACTCTACTCTCACGTAACTCTCTCCACACCAGTATTCCCATCCTTCTCTTACCCATTCTCTGACACCCTCTATATCTTGTTCTTCTCCCTTTTCACTCTACTCTCACGTAACTCTCTCCACACCAGTATTCCCATCCTTCTCTTACCCATTCTCTGACACCCTCTATATCTTGTTCTTCTCCCTGTTCACTCTACTCTCACGTAACTCTCTCCACACAAATATTCCCATCCATCTCTTACCCATTCTCTGACTCCCTCTATATCTTGTTCTTCTCCCTTTTCACTCTACTCTCACGTAACTCTCTCCACACCAGTATTCCCATCCTTCTCTTAACCATTCTCTGACACCCTCTATATCTTGTTCTTCTCCCTTTTCACTCTACTCTCACGTAACTCTCTCCACACCAGTATTCCCATCCTTCTCTTAACCATTCTCTGACTCCCTCTATATCTTGTTCTTCTCCCTTTTCACTCTACTCTCACGTAACTCTCTCCACACCAGTATTCCCATCCTTCTCTTACCCATTCTCTGACTCCCTCTATATCTTGTTCTTCTCCTTTTCACTCTACTCTCACGTAACTCTCTCCACGCCAGTATTCCCTTCCTTCTCTTACCCATTCTCTGACACCCTCTATATCTTGTTCTTCTCCCTTTTCACTCTACTCTCACGCAACTCTTCTCACACCAGTATTTCTATCCTTCTCTTACCCATTCTCTGACACCCCTTATAACTTCTTCCTTTCTCTCATCACTCTTCTCTTATGTATCCCCCTTGCCCGCCAATGGCAGTACTGCCTTGTTTGGGGTGAAATGATTATAAAAAAATAGGTCTCACTGTTTCAAACCCTTTGTTCTATTCGATTCTTTTCTCGCCCGTGGAACTTCTTTCCTATTTTATGCTTCATTGCTACTTACAATCTTCAAAAATTTAAGTGTAACTTCAATCGCAAACTTTATTCCTGAATCCTATTCATTTATTGTCTTATCCTCATCAAAATCTTCACATTCACATTCACTTCGTGTGACCCCCCCCCCCCCAACGTCTTACTTGGAGTGAAATATGTCGTATATATTTGACAGGACTTGTTGACGATTACAAATCTCACAAAGAAAATGGTGAAAAAGAAGTTAGTCTCTGAACTAAGTTTCTATTACAGTTTTTTTTTTTGTTTTTTTTTTGTCTTTTTTTTTTTCATATCACCCCGAGCCAGGCGGTAACGCCACTGATGCGCAGGGAGCTACGTAACAGTGAAAAGATTGGAAAAAGGAAAGCCGGAAACCACATCCTAAACAGGGAACAAGGGATGAGCCTCTTCCCCTGTTCAACAGACGTGGGTGGAGTGTGAACCGGGCGATAGTTTGGTCTATCTACTCCAATTAAAACAAAAAAGGCTGGTGACTTGCTAAGTTTTGACTTAGTTAAGTCCAGTCAAAGAAATTTCTGCTAAAAAAACAAAACCAATCCTTCAATTAGGCATGAAAAGTTTAAAATTAAGCAAAAATTATGCAAAAACGAACAAAAAAAAAGAAAAAATGGCTTACTTTTAACAATATTCAAGACACTTGATTCCATCCCAAAACACACATTGTTTCTGCCAAGTTTTTCCCTTCCCTTATGATCTCTCTCATGTTACTGACGAGTAATCGGCAATAGTTCTCTGTTAAAAAATTTGTTTTAGAAGGTAAAACATTTTGTTTCTCTTCCTTTTTCACACTTTTTCTTGCTTTCCTTCGTTCTTCCTTCTTCACTATTCTTCGTTGATCCGTTCTTCTGTTTCCTTGATAATTAATCAATCCAGTATTTACCCGGGTATCCCCATAAAAGCAGAATGTGACACATGGCCAATTTTTATATGGAGCATTTCCGTGCGTGTACGCGCGGGTAAAAATTTTCCGAAGACCCCGCACATACAAACTCAGGCTCTCTGTTTACCCCAGACGAGACTCTGTCCCTCGACATAGGCTTGTCTGGATTCCTCTCCGAAGAATTCAGAGGTTTGATGGCTCGTTCAAGTCGGTATTTACTCAGACCTCCGCACAAAGGCAAAATGTCACACCACATGACAGATTTTTATGCGAGGCATTTCCGAGTGCGTCCGCTTGGGCAAAATTTCCCTCTAGACTCCGCACAGGTGGAATCCGACTTTCGTTTATTTACTCCAGACGAGTCTATGCTGAAGGGCATAGTCTCGTCTAGGGTAATTAGAAGGCAGAGAGTCAAAGGTTTGATGACTTGATCAGACCTCCCACCATGTAATTTCCCATTGACTCATATATATACTTTTCTACCAACAATTCCCTGTTTCTTTTACCCCGACAACCATTATAATTATTGGTTATGCAGGTAGCATCCATTATGACACAATTTATTTTGAGAAAATAGTAACGATTTGACAATACCAACCCTACATTTTGCGCTATGTGCAAACATCCTGTATTTTGAAAAGATGATTTCTGATTTTCAGTTAATAATCGAGACCTGCTACCACTGTTGGGGGCATTAGACAACCAACAAAGTATCAAGAAACCGAAACGTTTCATCAGAATTAAATTATATATATATATATATATATATATATATATATATAATAAAAAGTGTAAGAAGCCATGAACCTTTTCTTTAAAATATATATTTATTGTTTGGTATTCATACAAGTTATGGAGTATTAATTTGTCATGGTTTGCGCTACACGTGTTTCGAGTCTAAAATTGACTCTCTTCAGGCGAACAAATTCGTTGTTTTACGTTTGGGTTTCTCTGAGTATCTGATATATATATATATATATATATATATATATATATATATATATATATATATCATACCTGTGGTGAAAAGCTTTCAACTTGACTCATTTTCCAAACATTAACCAAATGTGCAAATATTAGAATTAATTTTTCATTCTCTTCTTGGTTTAACAGATGTAGGCAATTTGTATCACAGCCATGCATGTAGATTTTGATGGAGAGAGGAGACAGAGAGAGAGGGAGAAATATATATGAACGATAGATAGATAGATAGATAGGTAGATAGAGAGAGAGAGAGAGAGATAATGGACAAAATGAATTAAATAGATGAAGAGAGAGAAAGAAAGAGATACAAACCGATGCAAATCAATAAATATGAACAAAAGAAACTAGATAGATAGATAGATAGATAGATAGATAGATAGATAGATAGATATGAACAGACTGAAATAGATAGATAGATAGATAGATAGATAGATAGATAGATAGATAGATAGATAGATAAACAAGTTACAATGGACAGATCAATATAATTTATAATTATACTGCACTGTACCAGACAATTTTAATTTGAGAAAATTCATCACGTACCAAAGCAGAAAAATATTCAACATGACAAAAAGATTTTCGATTTGACATAATTTAAACTCAAAACAACCGATGAATTTTAAGTTATTGTCGTAGTATTCTTGTCTGAAGGCCCCACCCTGATGCAATTGCACAGGGAGACATGTGTACAGCTTAATAACTAAACAAATAGAAAGAGTAACAAAACTACCACTTTAAATTTGTAAGAATCTTTTAACTCATAAAATATTTGTACCAACTATAATGAATTCTTTATTTACCATTTTACAAAGTCCGAATCAATAAGCAATTCGCCGATATTTCACCAACCAAAGAACACAGTTTCCCAGTTTCCTTTGACAATTGCATTTATCAAAGTGCACAGTGTTGGCTCTTCATTTGTTGTCATCTTGAGCATTATAGGGTGTGTTGGCTATGCCTCGTACAAGACCACTTTCAAACATAACCGATAATCACCGCATTTAAAGATATTATCAGGTTGTTGAAAAATAAGTGGAATTTTGTTTGCTGAACATTATAACATATTTGTGAGAAGAAAAATGTTCATAGAGAAAATGCATGTAGTTTCGTAGTTAAAATTGTTCAATGAGAATTGTAAGTATTTAAAATGTCCCTAGGAAGTTTAGAATTCATGGTTTGCTAGTAGCAGAATGTAAAATCTCATGTTCCTCTCTCTTTTTGGTTGGTTGTTTACAGAATAAGAGAGAAGGTTAAACAAATAAAGAAATTATACTTAGCACTTCCTGTTGTCATCGTTGTTGTTGTTGTTGTTGTTGCTCTCTTTGGCGGCATGGAATGAAAATGAGAATTAGAAGAAAAAGTCGAATGAATCTGTGACGCACCCTTACGTCCGAGTGGCATGGAGTGAAAAAGAAGAAAAAAAAGTTGGAAGAACAGGTCGGCGAGACGTGACCGAGTCAGCGTAAAGTTTCTTCTTTACATTGCTAGATGCTATCAGATACTGCTCCCATTCTGACTGCCTTTGACCGGTCACGGGATGTCCTTAAGTAGTGAATCTGGTCATGTGATGGCTACAGAAAGCATTTTAGCTTCTCAGTGTGAAAAAACATCAGATATGAATTTTCTGTTTCTAATCCAATCAGGATCCAGAATTTTGCTTTTCACACTGACTTGTGAATTGTTCTTAGTCTGGGTTTTTCCAAATTGCTTTTAGTCGTTTGAATCCATTTATGCACGTGTACAATTTTACTTTGTGTGTTTTACTTGATGGATGATATAGGATTTGTATCCTATAAGCTAAACATTACCGTGAGAATTTCTCCTGTTTAAAGTAAGAGGTGTCGACAGAAAAAATACCGTCCTTTTGAAATTCCGTTTTCTGTTAGCATGAAGGTTAACCGACATTTTATGTCTATTAAGTTTAAACAGTTTTTTAAACTTTTAAATTTCAAATGGCCTTACTCAAAATTGGCTGCTGGAAATCTATAACATTTCTAAAATCAATATAACTGATGTGAGTGAGCTTTTGTATTGCATGAATATTCTAGAAATCTTGTTAGAAAATTATGCGCCCTCTATGATAGATAGATAGATAGATAGATAGATAGATATGAAAAACCGAGATAGATAGATAGATAGATAGATAGATAGATAGATAGATAGATAGATAATGAACAGACTCAGATAGATAGATAGATAGATAGATAGATAGATAGATAGATAGATAGATACGGATGCGCGTGTACTAACATATATGTGCGTGTGTGCAGTATTGTGTGTACGTGTGTGTGTCACGTACATCACATCAGAACATTAATATTACTTTCGTGTCACTAAGCACATGTATATTAAATCGTATTAAACACAACCAAAATATTTCCCCTTAAATTCATCCTATAAAATCCTTTGCGTCTTCCCTAGAGCAGAATTCGATTTGTTGTTTCAATCCGTCTGCAATTTTTGCTGCCGTGAACTCTCGTCCTTCTCTCGTTTTCTCTTTCCATTAATATTTAAGTCGCTGACGAGAGACAAGACTATAATGACTCCATTGCCTTTATATCCTACCAAATAGTCTCGCACGTCTAGCAAAACAAAAGTCGTATGCTGCTTCACATTCAAGTGATTATGTTCTTTCTTTAAAATAAAAACTGTTCGCTTAAATCGACTCACACGCTTTTCTATTATATTAAAACCTAACAAAAGAAAACAAATAGCCTACCTTGCATCTGAGACAGTTGTAACTTTTCTATTCACTTCTACTTTTTCTGAGTGCTATGTCTTCATAACGTGGTTATATCATCATTGGCCACAAATAAAACTGAGTGCATGGTCATCAGCAAAAGATACAACCCAAAATGCCAAATACAGGTGGGGGATAACAGAATCAAACAAGTACAAGAATTTAAGTACCGAGGAAGTGTTCTAACAGAAGAAGGAAAGTGCGACACGGAGATCCGAAGGCGAATTGGCATGGCAAAGGACGCGTTCCAGAAGATGAGCAAAATACTAATACACAGGAAAACCTCAATAGAAACGAAGAAAAGAGTGCTAGACTGCTACGTGATGTCAGTTCTTCAATACGGCAGTGAATGCTGGACAATATCATCGAAAATGAGGATAAAACTGGAAGCGGCCGAAATGTGGTTCTACAGAAGGATGCTACGGATATCGTGGACTGAGCATACAAGCAACGACGAGGTGTTAGAAAGAATGGCAACAAAAAGGAAATTGATGCTGAGCATCAGGAAGAGACAACTGAAGTTCCTGGGACATGCAATGAGGAAGGAGAGCCTGGAGAACCTGATACTGACTGGTTAGATAGAAGTAAGGAGAGACAGAGGAAGGCAGCGGATAACATATTTGCAGTGCCTGATCAGGTGGATGACGGAACGGGGGTTGCCAGGAGCAACAGGAGCAAACATACTAAGAGCCACAAGGGATAGGGAGACGTGGAGAGCCATGATCGCCTACGTCCTGAAGGGACAGGGCACATAGAAGAAGAAGTCCTTTGCAATACCTCCTAGCCACTGTTCTGCCATCCATTCACTAACGTCATCAAGTAGGTGGCCCGCTGACTTTCCCCGATCCTCTTAGCTTTGATATAACCTGTGAGTTTCAAATTCTCCAAGCCCTGCTTCCTCATTATGCATACCAAAAATTCAAATTGTCTCTTTTTGCTTTATTTTTTATTAATACTTCTTCGTTGCTTACTTCAGTAAATTTTATCTGCATTAAGTGATTCAGTAATAGACTAAAACGAACTTAGGTAATGTCAAATAGAATGTAATGGTCAGGGTTATTTTTCTTCCCTCTGAAGGGTTGTCAAAATTAAAGTATTCGATAATGAAAAACTATATAAGCTGAACCCGCTAAACACGCGCACTCACACACATATATTCTGTTCTACACAGAGCTTGCTCTGAAAACCATTTACGTAGGTATGAAGCTATACACATCAAGCTACACAGATCAGGACTGTGTAGACAGAAAAAGAATTTCATTCGTTCCCTGTACGTAGGAAAGTAAGTAGTAACTTTTCTTTTTTATACTCTATTGGAGCCTTTAGAATTTTTGTTATTCGTAAATTCTCTTTACTAATAAATTGTTTTAATCGTGTGTCAACCTTCGCCACCCCGCATTATTTCTTATTTTTTTTGCTTTCGTCAAAATTAAGCCAGGGATCCCTTCTGAAGATGCGTTAACCTGAAAGGATTACTAAAGGTTAAATATAAAAAAATGTCTTTGTACCAAGTTAAATCGCTATTTTGTGTACATGCAAAATGGGTCTAAATATTGACCGGGAAGAAAGCTTTCTCAACTATAAAAGACCAAAAAGATAATTTCCCCAACAGCGCCTCGTGCCGACTTATAAATCCAACAAAGACTGATTTCTTTTTCAATGTGTAACTTACTAAGGATTGCTACTCAGTCCAATCAGTGGAAAGACACAAGTGAATGTATTTCTTGGCTTCAAACAATTAATATCAAAAATAAAAATACTTTCATAAAATATGACATAAAAATGTTTTACCCATCAATTTTTGAAAAAGTAACGATGGAAGCTTTGAATTTCGCTAAACAGTTCATAGATATGCCATCCGAACTTATAAATATAATTCTACAGTGCCGAAAATCTTTACTATTCCACATGGTGAAGTATGGATTAAAAAAAATCAAGAGAGAACATTTGATTTACTACGAGGTTCATTTGACGGAGGAGAAGAGTTCGGACATTCTAAGCGTTTCTGTGATTTCTACCGTACCCTGTAAATCGATTCGAAACATTTTGGCTACATCAAAGATTCATGTCATGGTCAACAAGTGACCCAATTTTGATTGAAATCGGGTAAAGGGTTTCACAGGAGCAGGGTTCGTTAGAATGGAAACACACAAACAGACAGACGTATCCAATATATATATATATATATATATATATATATATATATATATGACATTATTTGTTTGAACATTTTTTCATTGATAATCGTATTTACACAGTTGTACTATAAGCGTCTGCGAGTGTTCTTAGCTAGGTTTTGTGTCGAGGTACCCCCAATAAATATCGAAAATCGATAATCAAATAAATCGGGTTATAGAAGGAGTGGTCCGATTTTAATCAAATTTGATACACTCATAGACAAAGAAATAAGAAACGATAATCAGAAGTTTCAAGATTGCAGTTCTTACAATAGTGCAGAAAATCGATAATATATATATATATATATATAAAAGGCAAGATGTTTGTGTGTGTGTCTGTTTATCTGCCTGTATGTCCTTTATACAAATCCACAATTTTTATCCGATTCTCACCAAACTTCCCACAAATATTCTTTAGGTTAAATTTGAACTACATGACCATGTATTAGTGTTAAAGATTTCATTACACCCGAGCCATGCCGGGCTATAATGCTAGTCCATCAATATCTGAAAAAGTGACGATGGAAGCTTTGAATTTCGCTAAACAGTTCATAGATATGCCATCCGAACTTATAAATATAATTCTACAGTGCCGAAAATCTTTACCATTCCACATGGATTAAAAAAATCAAAAGAGAGTACATTTGATTTTCTACGAGGTTCATTTGACGGAGGAGAAGAGTTCGGACATTCTAAGCATTTCTGTGATTTCCACCGTACCCTGTAAATCGATTCGAAACATTTTGGCTACATCAAAGATTCATGTCATGGTCAACAAGTGACCCAATTTTGATTGAAATCGGGTAAAGGGTTTCACAGGAGCAGAATTCGTTAAATGGAGGCACACAAACAGAGATACATATTTAATATATATATATATATATATATATATAGTGTATCGAGGCAGCAAATAATTTTCTAAACATATGCTGTTAAATATAAGAGACAATGAATGTCTGTTATGTTTAATCATGAGCCGTTCTAAACGTCGTATTTTGGCTTTAATTTCAGTTGAAAATGAAGACAAAAATTCTCCAACATTTGGATAATTTTTTATTAATTTGCTTCTAAGCTTTCGGCTCACATGAGCCATCTTCAGAGAGGTTATTTAGACGGTAATACAATAACATCCACCATCACCGACGATTTTATTTTGTGTTGACATAAAACTCAGCTTGGCAACGGCAATAGTTACCAAAAATAATAAACGCAGTTCTCAAATTTTCAATGCGGTTCTATGACTTCACACTGCGTGATAGCGCGAAATGACAACAAAACCATGTATTCAAATGCAATGTAATAATGTGTTATGTTCGGATTTAAAGGTGATTTTATTGAGTGTTGGTTGTTTAGATTTGATGTACATGCCCTCCAGTATCTGATGGTTCCTCTTACTGTGTGTATGAGTAAGGATCACCGTATTGTTGACCAAAATCTGGCTGATATTACCTACATGTTTATGTTTTTCAGAGAAATGTTGTTTAATTGTACTCTGATCAGAAAGATGACATGTAAGTCTACGGGAGAGCGTGGTTGTAGTAAAACCAATATATGTACTGGGTTTTTTATTAGTATCAGAGATGTAATCTCTGAATGGGCGTGTAAATTGGTACACTACATTGGTTTTTTATAGAGAATTTAGTTTAGTGCTTGTAGGGTTATTTTTTTTTTTAATCATTTCACCCCGAGCAAGGCAGAAACGCCACTGATGTGCAGGGGGTTACATAAATGTAGAAAGATTAATTAGAAAAGAGTGAGGAGTACAAGCTAGTTAGAAAGGAACAATAGAAAGCTGAGAAACAGGTGCAATGACACATACATGGGCGGAGAGAAAGTGAAGATTATACAGGGGAGGGGAGAGAGCTAGAGTCCAGTGGTTAGTAGGTGAGTATTAACTTTGCTTTTATATTTCTGGAGGTCGTAGCCGTCAGGAAAGCAAGAATACGGGAGTGATTTCCACAGGCGGGAAGTGCGAGAGAGGAAGCTGCAGGAGTAGAATTGTCGTCTGCATTTGGCTAACCTGACTGTGAATGGGTGGGACCCAGTTGCCAGTCTGGTTGCACGGGTAAACACCTGTTGAGGAGGCATCAGTGACTTAAGCTCATCCGAGCAGAAGCCATGAAAGTATTTATAGAAGAGACAGAGGGAGGCCACATTTCGACGATGGGAAAGTGACTGCAGTCGAGTTGCCAGATCAGTACCTATCACATTACAGACTCTCCTTTGGAGCTTGTCAAGAACACTGAGGAGAACGGCAGGGGCACCTGACCATAAATGGCAGCAGTACTCCATGCACGGACGGATGGTTGACTTGTATATATGCAGGATGGATTCAGGTGGAAAAAACATCCTGGATCGACATAGTGACCCAATCTTCTTAGCAGTAGATTTTGCTATGGATTCAATATAGTGCTTCAATTTGAGGTCTGAGGACAGGGTAAATCCGAGGAGGCGTAGTGTATTACTCTCCGGGAGAATCATCTGGTCCATGCTTATGGGAGGCAGAAGAGGTTGCCTGTAATGGTTGACAGACAACAGCTTGGTCTTAGAGGAATTGAAGTTGACAAGCCACTTCTTGCCCCAGTTCACCACAGAGTGTAGATCCCGCTCAAGGTCAGCAGCGAGATTGTATCTGTCCGCCACGACAGGTTTCTTACTGGAGCGGGAGTATATTGTAGTGTCATCTGCGTAGATGCCTACTTGGAACTTGATCTCATCTGGGAGGTCGTTGATGAAAATAAGGAAGAGCGTCGGGCCCAGGATAGAGCCTTGTGGGACACCAGCATTCGTGCTGTAGGACGAAGAGGCACGCCCATTCAGAACGACCTTCATTTTGCGGTTATTTAAGAAAGATTGGATTAGGTCAAGCAGGCGACCGGTAATACCATAACCGCGTAGTTTGCATAGGAGGCCAGGGTGCCAAACCCAGTCGAAAGCCTTGGAGATGTCCAGAGCAACCGCGCGAGCCTCGTCAGACTCATCAAAGGCCTGTAGCATGTACTCCGTTACAGTTGTTAGCAGGTCGGCTGTGGACCTGTCAAATCGGAATCCATATTGCCTGTCGGAGAACAGTTTGTGGGCGGTGAGATGATGAACTATTTCAGCATTGATTATAGCCTCGAATACTTTCCCGAATATCGGTAGAAGACTGATAGGGCGATAGTTGGATGGGTCCGAGGATTCACCACAGTTCTTAAAGACAGGAACGACTGAGGAGAATTTCCAGCATGCAGGAAAGCAGGAAGCAGAAAGGCAGTAGTTAAACAGTTTAGAGAGGACAGGGGAAAATTCAGGGGCACACCTCTTAAGGACTATCACCGGGATTCCATCGTCTCCACACGCCTTATGGGGGTCGAGTTTTGAAATTACTCGGGATACTACTGTCGGGGTAATATATACGTCGTGCAGTTTGGCCTCAGTTCTAATAGGGAAGTCGGGTGGGTGCACTCCGGACGAGTCGAATGTGGAGTTGGATGAGAATCTGCGGGCAAAGCACTCAGCTTTGTCTGCAGATGATGTGAGAGCATCAAATCCATGGATTAAAGGAGGTATTGAGGATTTCCTATTGTTGAGCACTCGTTTACAAATCCTCCAATAGTCCTTGGAGCCGAACTTGCGGTCAGCTATGTGCTGTCGCATTCTCTCAGCAAACAACTGTTTGGCGTCATTTAGGGTTCTCTTGCACTCACTGCGAGCAGATGTGAACAGGCGCCTATTGTGATCAGTTGGCTGTCTCCGGAATAGACGGAAGTAATGGTTCCTGTGGGTAATGGCGGCTGAGCAGGCCGGAGCGAACCACGGACAGGAATGAGGTTTTCAGCAATACTTCCTCAATTGTTTTGAATTTTTTATAATATATAATGAGTTTAATTTGATTATTACTGTCTACTGGTTTAACATTTCTACGTATTATGTTTTTGAGAGTTGAAATGTTGGAGAATTTTTGTCTTCATTTTCATATTTGTTTGAACATTATTTTTTATTGATACTCGTATTTAAGTAGATATTCTTTTTATAATCAAACAGTATATATATTTCTACCGGCCTGATTATTTAGTTGTCTCTACCTGATGCTCAGTATTAATTTTCTTTTCGTTTCCATCCTTTTCAAAACCTCGTCATTGCTCACATGCTCGGTCCATGATATCCGCAGCATCCTTCTGTAGGCAAATTAAAGTAGAAAATTCATTTAAATAAGCAAGCCAATCACTGGAAAGACACAAGTGAATGTATTTCTTGGTTTCCAAAATGAAAAACAAAAATAAAAATACTTACATAAAATATGACATAAAAAGCTTCTACCCATCAATATTTGAAAAAAAAGGTTAATGGAAGCCTTGAATTTTGCTAAACAGTTCATAGATACGCCATCCGAACATAAAAATATAATTCTACATTGCTTTTCCACAATGGTGAAGCGTGGATCAAAAAATGAAAAAAAGAGTACATTTGATGTACCACATGGTTTGTTTGACGGAGCTGAATTCTCAGAACTAATAGGACTGTACATTCTAAATAAAATTAATGAAATAATACACGTAGACCAACACGGATTCTGCAGAGACGACAGGTTGATAATAGCGCCGGATAACAGAAAAGAAAATGACAAAATAAAAAATGCTTTTCAAACTTTTCAAAAACTTATATTTTGAAATAGAAGTCGAAATTAATAAAAAAAAAAGTTGTGTAATATTTAGATGTATAATTTAATCTACAAACTGGAAGTGTCTCCCCATAAATGAAAACAAAAACAACTTTAAAGTCCGTAAACACTACAACTAATCATCCTACTAGCATAATCAAACACATCCCTAAGGGACTAGAACACAGATTATCAAAAGTTTCTTCTCACAAAACAATCTTCGATGGAAGAAAAAAGATTATGAAAGGGCCTTAAATGAAAGTGGCCATAAAGGCAAGTTAGAACAGAAACCTTAGTTACACAAACAAATGAAAAATAATATTAGAAAACGAAACATTATTTGTTTCAACCCACAGTTTAATTTAAGAATAAAATTCAAAACAGGGAAACTTTTTTAATTAATTAATAAGCACTTCCCTAAAAACTTTGAATTACATAAAATATTCAATAAAAATACTATTAGATTAAGTTATAGTTGTACCAGTAATTTAGAAAATTACATTTTAAAAAATCCAGAAACTTAGAAAATAATGTGTGACATAATATCGTTAATAAAGACTGTAACTGTAATTACGAAAATCAATGCCAACTTAAATGACGGACTTTGTAAAAAAAGGAGTTATTTACAAAGTAGAAGTTGATACGGATGGACAAAGAAAATATACTTAGGATCCATAAAATGTATATGTAAAAACAAATGGAATAATCACATTCAAATTGGAAAACCTTCAAAATTGTACCAAACTGGCTAATCGGAATTAAAAGAAAAATTGGCAAAGACTCTGACATAACATGCAGAACAATAAAAAAAAAGCAAAACCTTACAAAGAGGATGATGTCTGAAGACTGTGCTAAGAAGAAAAGTTAGTCATAAATATTATGTCCAAAACAAAAAAATAATTACTAAATGAAAAATGAGAAATAATGTCCCGATGTAATCACACCAAATAATACATTTTAGGATAATATAAACCTGAATAAAAGTGTTTAAGAACCTTAAGTAACTCCTCCTTAATTTTGAAATTTCAGTTATTTTAAATTTCCAGTCACGCGTTCGTAAAAATTCCTGTTGTAAACTTGAAAACGTTTTAAAATCAGTTATTATGAATCTACTGGTGATATGGAAAGTTTCAAACAAAGGTTGCATAAAAAGCTAGTTTCCAAATTATATATATATATATATATATATATATATAATAAATTAGAGAACATTTTCAAAATTCAAGGGTGTACATTTCAACATGAGATCTGTAACAGAGATTCCACGTCACCTCAGCGACATTGCTCTGTTCTAAATGGAGAAAGCCCTGGAGACTAGTCATGTTATGGGAAGGTGCAAAGTTAACAACGGTCAAGAATTGAGAGTTCCCTTAAGGTCAGCGAAGTGGGATTTTTTAAAGTTGGGGATTAGGTTAAACAAAAACAGAACAGGACAGAACTGGGGGGCGGAGATAGAGGGTGTGTAGAGACGAGAGAAAGACGGGGTATCAAATATCAAATGGAAGACGCTAGCTCGGCTCCATACGTG
This sequence comes from Ascarosepion bandense, assembly GCA_037127315.1. Classification (NCBI taxonomy): domain Eukaryota; kingdom Metazoa; phylum Mollusca; class Cephalopoda; order Sepiida; family Sepiidae; genus Ascarosepion; species Ascarosepion bandense. The sequence goes on from JBBBDQ010001264.1 coordinate 100,523, forward strand.
AATGTTTACAGGGGTTTGAAACGGTATATTGAAACGGAGGGGAAGGAATAGATTTAAATGTAAGATCTTAAAATGTTTTTAATTTTATTCATTATAAGAAGTTCTAATTTTAAATTATTAAAGAAATATATATATATGTATAGATATATATATGTACATACATAAGTACATATACATATATGTGTGTGTGTTAACAAAAATATATTGAGAATTTATAACATGGATATGTTATAATATCACTACAAAAGTAGCTATTTTGTTTCGACACTTCTTGTGTCTTCTCAAGTGATGTGATTTATTTTAAATTGAATGGTTTTAAAAGGTTAAAAACAAGCAACACCCCTTTAATCAGGGAGGCATTGTTGTATGTACAATGTGGGCCAATCAGAGTAAAGCAACTTCTAATTTGGAGAATATGTGAGCAGACTTAAAAATAATGGTCGGGGGACATTCTTATTAATATTTGATTAAATTGAGATCAGCATTATTAATTAACTATTAGATCTATTTATTGTTGTTGCGAAATTTTAAAAATGTTCTCTAAGTTTAACAATTTATTAGATTTAGAAAGTTATTCATATATTAAACGAGGAAGAGAAAGAATGCCACTACTGTAATCTATATATATATATATATATATATATATATATATAGTGAACCCTAGACTCGTATATATATATATATATATATATATATATATATATATACGAGTCTAGGGTACGTATGGATAGAATGATATTACTTATCCAATGAAACACTATTCTTAAAAAGTGCTCAATACAAAATAAAGCTAATAATATTTATTCAGAAATTATAACATGGATATTGTGTTTTGTCAAGTGGTGTGGTTTATTTCAAATTGAAGGGTTTTAAAACGTTAAAAACAAGCAAAATCTCTTTAATCAGGGAGGCATTGTTGTATGTACAATGTAGGCCAATCAGAGTGAAGCAACTTCTAATTTGGAGAATATGTGGGCAGACTTAAAAATAATCTTGCGGGGGGGGGGGCATTAGTATTAATATTTGATTAAATTGAGATCAGCATTATCAATTAACTATTATATCTATTTTATTATTGCTGCTAATTTAAAAGTTTAACAATTTGTTAGATCTAGAATATTATTCTTATATTACACGAGAAAGAGAAAGAACGCATACATAAATAAACCTACAAACATCCACACATGGGAAAATGGACGAGTATATTCACAAATACTGACAAACAGACTCATATACAGATTAATATACCCACGCATATATCCATACACAAATTTCAAAATTTAGCTTTTATCGACTTGTCAATTTGTCTGTAAATTTTAAAGCTCTGTTTGTACACAGACTAAATTGCTACATATTGAATACAGTCAAGGCGAATCCATAACATGACTAGCCTTGAATGAATGAGGTCGGGATAGACACAATCATATTTCAATGCATGAACATATAAACAGAATTAGATGTATACTTACGCAAATACAAAAACTAAAATTAAATGCGTATGCATGTGCAAAATGTTACATATATACAAATATATGCTAAGCCCACAACGTTCATGTGAAGTTATGCCTGTGTGAGCCCCAGTTATCTAGCTCGCGTGTGCGTGTGTCACTGCGCACGTAAATAGTTGTACAAGTGTTAATTTATGTCTGTGTTTGTATAAAAGGCGTCACGACAACAAATATTCCTCCCAATGTTCATCTCACCTTCACAAAAATTCATCAATATACGCATCTCTACATATATCCAGTATTTTAAATAAAAAAATTGCAACAGTTTGTTAGACGATCGAAAAAGCGTGAAACCTAAGACAACAAACTTACACCTATCTATCTATCTATCTATCTATCTATCTATCTATCTATCTATCTATCTATCTATCTATCTATCTAAAAAACATACATACATACAAAGATATATACAAAATAACGATATTGATCTCAATTTAATCAAATATTAATACTAATGCGCCCAAGATTATTTTTAAGTCTGCCCACCTATTCTTCAAATTAGAAGATGCTTTACTCTGATTTGCCCACATTGTACATACAACAATACCTCCCTGATTAAAGGCGTGTTGCTTGTCTTTAACCTTTTAAAACCGGTCAATTAAAATAAACCACATTATTTGACAAGACACAAGAAGTGTCGAAACAAAATAGATACTTTTGTAGTGCTATTATAACATATTAATGTTATAATACCTAAATAAATATTATTATCTCTACTTTGTATAGAGCAGTTTTTTAAGAATAGTGTTTCTTTGGACAAGGAATATTAGGAATATTATTCCATTCATATGTACCCTATACTCGTATATATATATATATATATATATATATATATATATATATATATATATACTGTTAAATATAACAGAAAACGAATGTCTGTTATATCTAATCATGAGTATTAATCATCGTATTTGGCTTTAATTTCAGGTGAAAATAAAGACAAAAATTGTCCAGCATTTGGATATCTTTTTAATGCTGGTTCTAAGCTTTCGGCTCGCATATATATATATATATATATATATATATATATATATATATGCGAGCCGAAATATATATATATATATATATATATATATATATATATATATATTTGTAGTAATATTTTCATTATTAGAGTTTATAAAATAAACATTTTTCGTGACACAAGAACTATATATCTATTAATATCTACCACAGCCTGCTCATATCTATCATAACCTGTTCATATCTATATATCTATTGATCTACTTCAACTTAGTCATACCTATCTAACTATATATATATATATATATATATATATATATATATATATAGTACTTTGTAAAAGTATTGACAGAAAATAAACAATTTAATTAAAGTAATTTTATTTGATTTACTCAACAAATGCATTAACAAGAAAAATACTTGTTAGGAAATAAATTTAATATTTATTATAATAGCCACTTGCTTTGATGACAGCCAACATTCTGTCAGGCATTGACATCACAAGCTTCTTCAATGTATCTAATGGTATCTCCTGCCAAGCAGCTTGTATTTCTTCCCAAAGTGTGTCTTGCAAAGTAACATTAGATTTATCAATTCGAGAGGGGGGAATAAGAAAAAAGTCTGTCATATCCAAGGATAATAGAATAATGAGTAGTTTCAAAATAACTTGTTTAATAGAAAATAGGAAACATTAAATATTTCTACTTTTTTAATTCATTTCTTTTACACCTAGTTTTAAATAATCAATATTTATTAGCAATTTACTTGTATTTGAATTTCATTGAGGTTTTTAGGAAAATCACTAATCTAATATATATATATATATATATATATATATATATAACGGGTACCACCTGTTCCCATAGGATCACGAAGTTAAGCAACGTAGAGCCTGGTCAGATAGGTTACCGCTTGGGAATATCATGTGTTGTAAGCTTCAGCACAGGTCACAACCAGAATTGAGGCAAGTAGTACTGGGTTATCACGTAACCCAGAACTATTTGCTACGGGTCGAGTTTTAGGCAACTAAACCGGCGCCCCCGCTGGGTACAAGCTCGGTGAGAAGGGTGGTGTAGGCACCCTGCAGAACAAAGAAAACAAAAAACAAACAAACAAAAAGAACAAACAAGACCTTTCAAAGGACGGGAGAGCTCCTATGAGCCAACGGCCACGTATACAAGCAACCAGCTTAAGTTTAAATAGTCTTCAACAATCCGCATTTCAAAACGTGGTGAGTATGGCACATCCCCTGAAATGACAGATACAAAAGCAGTGGAACATCTTTCAGAGAGGGGTCCTTCGAACGATAATGAAAAAACCCCGATCTAGATCGATATATATATATATATATATATTAAAAACTTTAATCCAAGAAGTAGGAAGGCAAATCCTAAAACCCGATTCTAATTAATATTAATATTTTAATATTAAAAAATGATACAGGTGGAGGGCTCTTGGAACTTCGAAATTTATTTTATTTTATATATATATATATATATATATATATATAAAGATTGTAATGTTTGTTACAATCGTTTATAAATTCATAGTATCAACCATTACAATATAATGCACTATGTTGTATCGAGCACTCTTTATAAAAGTAAATCCATGAACAGTAGATAAAAAAACCTATGTGTTCTACAACTTTGTTACAATATATATATATATATTACTTTAGAATATGTAAAAACTACAAACTGCTACAAAAAATGACCAAGCTGTTGTTTGTCAACCGTCACAGGCAACCTCTCCTGCCTCTCATAAGCATGGACCAAGCAAATCTCCCTGAATGCAATACACTGCGCCTCCTCGGCCTTACCCTCTCTGCATTTTCATCTTTCTATTGCTTCTTTCTAATTGGTTTGTAATCCTCTTCTCTCTCTTCTAATTAATCTTCTTTCAGTTATGTAGCCCCCCGCACATCAGTGGCATTTACGCCTTGCCCGGGGTGAGGTGATTGAAGGAAGGAAAAAAATTGTACATTTTGTTTCGTCATTGAAATAACAATGTCTCTTGTTCTAAAGTTTAATTAATAAATATTCATCACTCTATTTTTATATTGAGCACTGTTTTAAATTAATGTTTTGAAAGTTGCAATTATTTTCTTCGTTCCTTATTCATTTGTATATATATATATATATATATATATATATATATATATATATATATATATAAAATATACCTAGTGAGGCAACAAACCTACCAAGTTTTCACCTAAGCGGGTCGTCAGTGAATGCTAATATTGGAGAAAATATATGACAAAATGATAAAGTTTCTTGTGACGCGTTTCGTTTTTTAGGACTTCTTCAGACTAAATTTGTTACACACTGGCACACGATTACACACTCATGCAAATGGAGGATACTAGGAATTTGAAATTATTTTTTTTAGTTTAGCCTCTTTCATTCAAATTCTTTTTCTTTTTATTTCTATCACTTTTGCTATGAGATATCTCACATTGTGATAATAGAAGCTCTGTTAGGCATAGTGAAATGTTATAAAAGCCATACTGCATATTTACTAAGGATGACCTTGCATCAAGCCACTCACTATAAAATCTTATTGGAGTGAATTGTTTTCTCCTTTAATGAGAGTAGCATATTTTATGTCAAATTTCTGGTCAGTCTCGTTACGGTGGGCAACAAACGCATTTGATATATTGTTTTTTCCCTTTTCTGATCATATAATCTTATATTTAGATTTCTAGAAGTTTCTCCTATGTATTTTTATGACAAGTATTACAGGCGATCGAGTAAATTTTTCCGTAAACATTCACCTTATTTCTATTTTCCCCAATATTGTTCTTGATATATAAAACATAGAGATCGTTATCTCATATATATATATATATATATATATATATATATATATATATAAAGAACAAGATGAAGTTGGTAGACAGATATAAATGTATTGTGACAGATAGATTGATAGACAGAAAATAAACATGTTGAGATAGTTATAAATATGATATATATATATATATATATATATATATATATATATATATATATATATATATATATATATATATTCCATGCCCAACCTAGAAAATAATATATTTTTCTATGATCACAAAAATAATATATACCTGCAACGGAAAGCGTTTCATTGGTCTCAGTTATCTATCTATCTATCTATCTATCTATCTATCTATCTATCTATCTAAGTCTGTTCATTATCTATCTATCTATCTATCTATCTATCTATCTATCTATCTATCTATCTAAGTCTGTTCATTATCTATCTATCTATCTATCTATATATCTATCTATCTAAGTCTGTTCATTATCTATCTATCTATCTATCTATCTATCTATCTATCTAAGTCTGTTCATTATCTATCTATCTATCTATCTATCTATCTATCTATCTATGTTACTCTGTTCATATCTATCAATCTATCTATCTAGCTATCTAGCTATCTAGCTATCTATCTATCTCAGTCTGTTCATATCTATCTATCTATCTATCTATCTATCTATCTATATAGATAGATAGATAGATAGATAGATAGATAGATAGATATGTAGATAGATAGATAGATGAAATGTATATAGATAAATGTATGAAAGGTAGATAAGAAATGAAAGGGGTACATAGAGAGGTAAATATCTTGATAGCAACTGAGACAGAAGCGTATTGAAACTGTAAAGCCGATATATAGGTAGAAATGATTACTTTAACACAGCCAATCAAATATAACCACGTTGGGAGTCACATATTACTTGAGTAAGACTCATTGAAAGAAATGTAATTAACTATACATTGATGGAGAACAAAATTGTGACAATCTTAAGAAAGATTTTAATTTACTCAATGTTAAACTTACATTTAATATGTTTAAATTATAATAAATGATCCCCTTATATAGAGTAATACGTGCACATTTTCGAAAAACCACGTGTACATTCTTGTTGAGTATTAACGCAGGCCTGTACTTTTGCAAAAATGGCGAATTTTATCTTGCGGTTATGTGATATTATCCCGCTATAATAAATGGCTAAATGCGTGGCTCGAAATATTGTTTGGTGTCGTTGTTAAGCAAGTGGACTGAGTCTGATTTTTCGTTATGCTAATTTCCACGGCTGTCTTCAGGTCATTAAGCTATACCCTGTCTCTGTCTTGTATTGAAAATCAAAGTATCGTGTTAAATAGCACAACATATGTTTTGTATTGGCTACTTTTATTGTCCACAATAGGGATATTTTGCCGATTACTTATAAGTGATGGAGAGCAAGAAAAGAGTGTGAGAGGCATCTCATCCTTACCAGTTGCGGATCCACGTATTTCTATCAAGATGAAAATTCTCAATAAAGGCGGTTTGGAGGGAGAAACTGTTTTTTCGTAGGAATTTTCGCCTTCTAGCTGATTACTAATTCGTCAGTTCAAAGACCAACGAAATAGCACCGAAATATCCTCCTATTTTTCTTTTCTTGCGGGACTTGTGACTATCAACGGAGCCTGTTTAATGTATTTTATCTCAGAAATACGATATATTTTGAGTAAACTGCATGGATGTTTTTAGTTAGATCTTTTTTTCCTTAACCCTTAACTATTATAAGTTATTTTCCTCCATGTGAAACTCACATTGTTGCAATACATTAATACAAACCTGTTGCCTCTGTTGACGGACAAAAAAATCTGTAGTTGGACGAACTGAACAAGTCAAGCAATGTATAATCATGTCTCATACATATTCAATGTGGGACCACGGGCAAGTCATCGAATACCTAGCTTAGTATGTACAGTAATTAGTCATGGTACCATGTAGGCGTTGTGGTACAGTGGATATCGGCTCGGAACGAGAAACCGGGGAGCCGAGTTCGAATTCCAGCTGAATCCATTGTATTCACTTACGCGCAAATACCCTTGGGAAAGGTATTAATCCGTCTCTTCCTTCCAGTTATGGGTTAAATAGCAGGACAGATTGGGTTCTATAGCCTTGGTCGGCAACCAGTCTACCGCAGAAAGCAATGGCAACCTACTGCGGGATAATCTTCTGCCCAGTCAGTCATGTCTCTTTCGAGACATGATCGCCCAAGCGTGTATCACGTATGGCACCTAAACTGACTGACCATGTAGGCAGGTATTGTTGGAAATTCTCTTCATTTTTCTGATGCAAAACGAGTTGACTAAAGTTCTGAATATATTTGAGGATGTTTCACGATCCTTTCAGAAATAACAAAGGTGATGTAGAGTTCTAACTTCAGATAACCCACATAAGCTCTCTTCTATACATTTTCCCTGATCTCCCCTTTTCTCGTTTTTCATTTTTCCTCTCATTTTCCATTTGCCTGACTTTACTTCTGTTCTTATGACATGCTTATTTTTTATTTCTTTACACATTTGTAATCTTTAAATGTCTTTATCAAAAATCGAGTTTGAAACCATTTCACCATCTCTCTTTGGTTTCCCTCTCTCTTTCCTAAACTTTTCCCTCTCTCTTTCCTAACCTTTAACAACGTCTAGATGCCTATCTTCTATAATAATCTTCCCTCTCTTTTTTAACCTCCTTCCATTTTTTTCTTTCTTGCTTCTTTCCTTTTCTTTCTTTTTAAGTGAACTTCCGGTGTATGGATTTCTTTTTGAATTTTTCCATAATAAACGGTCACTGACGAAGTGAATATACTTTGTAGAATGTGTCACACGACACATGTAGTTTTCGAAGTTTTATTTGAAATATATATAGTACTGTGCAAAAGTATTAGGACAAGAACTATTTTATCTTTTATGAAGCATCAAAATAAAGTTTAAAATCATCCCTGTCCTAACACTTTTGCACACTACCGGTAGTGTGCAAAACTGTCAGGACAGGTTTCCCTGACGATCCGTTTAGGTGAAACCGAGGTAAGTCTGTCTGGCTGACTAGGTATACTTTACTTATTCCGCTCTACCTAAGTATTCAGCGCTTTTTTGTAAGTTGATTACTGGTATCGGGTTTTTTTCTTTGGGTTACGTGATGACTCGGTCCGAACTCTTTTGACTGATGTTCATGTACTTAGCTCTTTCTTTTTTTTTTAACCATTTTTCCCTTCTTCGTAGATCCGTGAAAGGTTTGTCGACACTAGTATAGTCATTATCTCTTATATATATATATATATATATATATATATATATATATATATATATATATATATATATATGGCGATTGAAACCCGACCGAATTGGCGTCAGTCGGCGATTCTACCTCTGAGCTATGGGCGTTCGGTGGAAGCAGGCAGACTTTTTAGCGCATATATTATCATTATACGCGCCCAATAGTCAGAGTGCTCTCTTTCATTTTACTGAATGAGCGATGCGTACACGCCAGATTAGCTACTGTCTTTCAAAGTCTACCATTCTATATATATATATATATATATATATATATATATAGTGTGTGTGTGTGTGTGTGTGTGTGTGTGTGTGTGTGTGTGTGTGTGTGTGTGTGTTCATATCAATCTAGATCTGATCATATCTCTCGATTTCAATCGGGTTAAATCTATCTCACAATTTGTTACTGTTTATCTACTGTACTTCCAAATCCTATCAATCAATTACTGACTCTTTCGAAGACATTCACGTACGCAAATCTTGCCTTCTTTTCAAGATATTCGCTTTCGTCAGTTTCCTTTTACGGATTAAAAGACATCGATATGCAGGAATTTTCCATTTTGGAAACAAAACAATTTCTTTATTTCTGTCTTGGCAGAGTTGATTATTTCAAAGCAGGAATTCTAAGGAATTTAAGGAATTCCGTTTTGTTTGTTTTCTGCTTTATTTGCAAAATAAAACCAAAAATGCAGTTGTGCAAAGGAAATGGCATTGTTTCGAAGTGGCGTTTGATTCATTTATTCTTGAAATCAATAATTGAAAAACTTTTACTTTCCAGAAAAGAAAGAAACAAAAAAGAAACAAAAAAGAAACAAAAAAGAAACAAAAAAGAAACGTGAAGACAAAAGAAAGAAAACGAAACATAAAAAAGAAAATAAACAAGAAACCTGAAAAGATTAGAAAAAAAACGTGAAAAATAAAAAAGAAAGATGGAAAGAAAGAAAAATAAACGTAAAAAGAAAAGAAAGATGGAAAGAAAGAAAAATAAACGTAAAAAGAAAAGAAAGATGGAAAGAAAGAAAAATAAACGTAAAAAGAAAAGAAAGATGGAAAGAAAGAAAAATAAACGTAAAAAGAAAAGAAAGAAAAACAAAAACAAAAACAAAAACAAAAACAAAATAGAGAAGCGTGAAAAGCAAAAAAAAATTGCAAAACAAAAACAAAAAAAAAATGAAAAAGAAAGAAAAAATAAAGATAAAAAGATGAAAAAGTGAAAAAGAAATGAGTAGAGTAATTGGCGTCTACGGCTATATCTTGTTGAATCCACCGGTTCCCGTCCGATCACCGAAGTTAAGCAACATCGAGCCTGGTCAGTACTAAAATGGCTGACCATTTGGGAATACCAGGTGCTGTAAGGACCAAGAATGGTCCACCGGTCATCCAGGTTTGGGGATTGGGTGCAGGGCTAATAACCTTGCCCCGTAAAAAACAGTTTGTTACAGAAACAGCAACAAAAAGTTGCTGCCCTGTGCACCATCTGGGGGGTGATGGATAAATGGTGATGAAAGTAATTGGCCATGGTTAATGTAATTGGCATAAATGCCCAACAAACGGAATTGACAAAGTTTCTAATAAACAATAATATATATATATATATAATCTAATTGATCAATTTATCCTGACGAGCCGTAGGGTGAAACCTAGGTAGATTTGTTGGTTCAGGCTTAGATTTTCTGTCTTTGTTGCTCTACCTTCGTATTGAGCGCTTTAGTGTTTGGTCTTTTTTCTTTCTTACGAGTGCTTTACTTTTTGTTCATGTACATCGTTTGTTTCTTTTTTTACTTCCCCTCTTTTCCCTCCGAGTTTGTCCTCGATGGGTTGTTTAAGACGATTTAAATTATAGCTTAATTAGTTTTGGCAGAATTAGTTCTGTTACTATTGGTATTGTAATTACTATAGTTAATTATATATATATATATATATATATATATATATATATATATATATCTTTGCTTTGTATTAATTTTTGCTGTTTTTTGCCTATATATATATATATATATATATATATATATATATATATATATATTAAGGCAGACACGTTATCTCATGGTAAATTGGAAGTATGGCCTATTTCAGGCGAACCATCATCAGCTTCCGTCTTTACTGTACAAAAGCTAAATAATAATAATAATAATAATAATAATAATAATACAGACAGAAGATGATGATTGTTCGCCTAAAATACTTCCGATTTACCATGAAATAACGTGTCTGCCTTATTTTTTTTCTTATTTTTTTTCTTATTTTTTTCTTATATTTTCCTTATTTTTTTCCTATATTTGCTCTATATGTATCTATATACATATATATTTAGAGCTCTCTTGGAGAGTTATCCTACAACTGTATGTACAGGGTACTTCTTTGGATTCTTCTATATCTACATCGCATGTTGATATATATATATACAAAAACAGCAGTAATGAGGCTAATGGTTCACAAAGTAAGAATGTTGAAAAAATACTGAAATTTAGTAATTTTATTAAAATCTAAAATTTAATTTCATTAAAATTTCAAATCTCATTTTATTAAAATTACTGAAATTCAGTATTTTTTGTTCTAGAAACAGCATAATTGCTAACTTTTCTTCTAAACGTTAAAAAAATCAGTTATTGTAAATCACCTGAAAATGTCGAAACCTAGGTCGCGAAAATAACTCATTTCCAAATTCAAAATATTCAAAAGTTCTACAACATAAATGTCTTGAGCACTTTTTAATACAACTGTGTCAGTCAGTCAGTTAAGTGCCATACATGATACACGCTTTGGGCGATCATGTCTCGAAAGAGACATGACTGACTGGGCAGAAGATTATCCCGCAGTAGGTTGCCATTACTTTCTGCGGTAGACTGGTTGCCAGCCAAGTCTATAGAATCCTATCTGTCCTGTTATTCGACTCATAGATAGAGGGGGAAGAGTTGTATTATATTATTAAGTAGTAATTTGTGGGGGATCGGTTTATTACTTCATAACCATATAAAACTGATTTATGCCTAGTAGAAGCCTTAATCATGTTTCAACTATTATATTCAGTCAGTCAGTAAAATGCCATACGTGATACAGGCTTTGGGCGATCATGTCTCGAAAGAAACATGACTGACTGGGCAGAAGATTATCACGCAGTAGGTTACCATTACTTTCTGCGATAGACTGGTTGCCAGCCAAGGATATAGAATCCAATCTGTCCTATTATTTAACCCATAACTGAAAGGAATAGATGGATTTATACCTTTCCCAAGGGTATTTGCGCGTAAGTGAATGTAATGAATTCAGCTGGAATTCGAACTCGGCTCCCCGATTTCTAGTTCCGAATCGATATCCACTGCACAACAATGCACAAGATTTCCTGTACCTTTCCTATAAATATTTTCTGGTAATTATTCGGATTACCTATTCGCTGTGAACTCTATACTTCATAAGCTTAATCACAGTTCTAGCTTGGTGGCAAAGGTCTGATCAATTCACAATTAAATTGGCTAGAATTAACCATAAGTTCTATGCTAACAATTTATTTTCTAGCTCGTTAAACTCCCTTTCAGCTCCATGCTTTTTAGCTAATAGAATAATTCACAAATTTAAATGCAGTGTCAGTCGTTATACGCTGTCTTCCTGATTACTCTTCTTTTGTTTTCGCTCTTTAGTAATGTTCCTGTTTTCTAATTCTTCCACAGCCAGTAACTTCTTGTGTCTTAGTGGCCTTACTGCCTTGCTTGGGGTGAACTCGATTCGGTTCAACTTCAGTTACTTTCCTACCGCCGTAAGCTTACCTCACTTGGCCTTTTTCGATAAATACTTTCATGACAACTTTTCAGATGAGCTCTTCGCCTTGGTACCTAGACGTTTAGAAATTAAGCGCAGAACTAAACAAGCGTCGAGATATCATTAATTTACAGTTGAATTGACGAGATTCAACCGTAAGTTCTATGCTGATAGTTTCTTTAATCACTCGTTTTCTCGCTTCTTCCGGATCTAGGCATTTCAGCTAATTTTGATCATCAAAAACTTTAAATGCAATATCAATCACAATTTACTGTCTACTTGATTCCCCTTCTATTGTTCTTGCTTCTTAATTATGTTTCTCTTTTTCTTATTCTTTTACACTCAGTAACCACTTGTAACTTTACTGCCTTGCATGGGGGTGAAATGATATATATATATATATCATGACGCACATTTTCGTACAAAATTTATCGTAAATAATCAGGCCGGTAGATATATAAATATATAAATATACTGTTTGATTAAAAACAGAATATCTACTCAAATACGAGTATCGATAAAAAATAATGTTCAAACAAATAATTCAATATGTCGGTTGCTAAAATCATTCGTTAATCTTCGGAATTTTCCGTAACATACACACACACACACACACACACACACACACACACACACATATATATATATATATATATATATATATATATATATAGCCATCTGCAGACAGAACTCTTTCACTGTATCGCAGCTCATCAGTATGATTAGACATCCGATAGCTTTTTACTCAAGATATATATATATATATATATATATATATATATAAAAGGTATGTTATATTTATAGGTCAGTCAGTTAAGTACAATACGTGATACACGCTTTGAGAATCATAAGCAGAAAATTTTCCTGCAGTAGGTTGCTATTACTTTCTGCAAGTTTCATTTCTATCCAAGGTGATCTATCCTACTTTGTAACTGATAGCTGGAAGGCGAAGCAACAGGTTCATGCCTTGGCATATGACGCATGCATATATAAAAGTGGACACGATAACACCGAGTGACGACAGTGTGTATCATGTTTGAAAGCAATCTTCAGGTCATGTGTGTTGCCTTTATATATTTATATAAATCTACCATCCGCCAACGTGTGGTACGTCTCCTTCCCAACTGTTATAATCGCTCTAATTCGTGTAACAATTTTGCTTTTTTTTTATAAATTCATACTAAACCAAACCAAAACGGTTTTAATAGATTACGAACGTTAAGAAAAATAAGAACAAAACACTTTTATTCCATTTTCGAATTTTATTATTTCGAATTTTTACAAGTTCTGAAACCCGAGTTCAGCCGACGTTCAATTCGCTGGCTGACCACGGCTGCCCGTCCGACACGCGTCCGATCACTCCAGCGGCTTGTCGTCGGCTAGGCGTCTGACTCGCGTCTGATCATGCCAGCTTGTGGTACCCGACCTCATCGACACAGCCTACAACGAACGAAGTTGCCCAAGTGCCACGGGGCAGACAGCTGAGCGTCCGACCACGGCGGCGAGTGGTCGTCGGCTAGGCGTCTGACTCTTGTCCGATCCCGTCGGCGTGTGGTCGACTATTGCCTGCCTGCCTGCCTGCACAAATACCTGACCGCCTGCACGAACGTCTCACTCTTTCACATGGTTTTCGTTAGATCGGCGAGGTAAAGAAGACTTTCAGTGCGAAAACTACTCCACAAAAAAGAGTTAAAAAGATGTGGCGGTCTATGATCGTTTACGTCCTGAAGGAACACGATACATAGAAGAAGAAGAAGAAGAAGAAGAAGAAGAAGAAGAAGAAGAAGAAGAAGAAGAAAGAAAGAAAGAAAGAAAGAAAGAAGGAAAGAAAGAGAAAAGTTCACCACAGCTCTATTTAACACGAGAATTATAGAGAATTATAGAGAATCATTAGATGTCATTTTATCCTTATTAAAGAAGTTCACGGCAGCTCTGTTTAACACATGTAAACATTGAGGGGGTAGAGAACACTAAAAATAGACGTACCATACGTTCTTGTGAATATTGAGAAATTTTGAACAAAAATTAAAAACAAAAAACGGGGAGTGTCATATTAAACACAAGTTGTTTTCAGAAATTTTTACTCAGCTTAAAAAGGCTATTATTTGAAGTAGCATATGCAGTCTTCTTCTTCTTCTTCTTCTTATTCTTCTTTTTCTATGTGCCCTGTCCTTTCAGGACGTATGCGATCATGGCCTTCCCCGTCTCCCTATCCCTGATTGCTCTTAGCACGCCTTCTCCTGTTACACCATGCAACCCTCGTTCCGTCATCCACCTGATTAGGTCCTTCAAATATGTTATCCGCTGCTTTCCCCTGTTTCTTTTTCCCTCTATCTAGCTTGTTATTATCAGGTTCTCCAAGCCCTCTTTCCTCATTGCATGTCCCAGGAACTTCAGCTGTCTCTTTCTGATGTTCAGTATTAATTCCCTTTTTGTTTCCATCATTTCCAAGACCTCATCATTGCTCACATGCTCGATCCATGATATTCGCAGCATCCTTCTGTAGAACCACATTTCAGTTGCTTCAAGTTTTTACAAATGCAATCAGTCAGCCTAACAAAATATTAGATATAAATTAGGCAGGTATTGATTCTAACTGCTTACAAAAGATATTTGATATGTCAGCCATGTTTGTCATTGAAGAATCAACGTAACTAAATGTCTTTTGTCTCAGTTTTACTCACAAGATAATATCTCTTTAGATTTTGATTTCCTTTTTTGTTATAAACTTTTTCTTATCATTCTTAATGAACGCCTTTTTTTTTCATAGTATATTAATATATAGAAGTACTAGCAGTATAGCCCGGCGTTGCTCGGGTGTAATGAAAGCTTTAAAACTAATCCATGGTCCTGGAGCTCAGACTAAAGAATATTTGTGTGAAGTTTGATGAGAATCGGATGAAAATTGTGGATTTGTATAAAGAACATAAATACAGATAAACAGACACACACACAAACATATTGCCTTTTATATATATATATATTATCGATTTTCTGCACTATTGTAAGAACTGCAACCTTGAAACTTCTGAATATCGTTTCTTATGTCTTTGTCTATGACCACTTCTTCTATAACCCGATTCTTTCGATTATCGATATATATCGGGGATACCTCGACACAAAACCTAGCTAAAAACACTCGCAGACGCTTATAGTACAACTGTGTAAATTTTCAAGAAAATCGGTTCAGCCGTTTCGGAGTCTATAGGTAACGGATGCACACACACACACAAAGTTCCATTTATAAATAAGTTTAAATAATAAAGTCTTAAACAGAATATGTATTTTTCAGAATTTTAGGATTTATTTCTGAGATGAGTAATTTTTAGTGTCTTCGTATTACTTTGAAATATTCTTTTCATCTTGGTTGATATATATGTTATTATAAACGCAACGTTTCAACTAAGTATTCTCTGGTCATCATCATTATCTGTTGATTATTGCGATATATCCTGTGAAATCAGTTATCGTTCTTTCTTGTTGGAATTGGTGCGATACTTACTAGATCCAAGAATTGAACTCATAACCACTAGATGACAGTAACACATACATAACCAACTGCTCCAACTTTCTCTTTCAATTGGAGTAGATAGACTAAACTATCGCCCGGTTCACACTCCACCCACGTCTATTGAACAGGTGAAGAGGCTCATCCCTTGTTTCCTGTTTAGGATGTGGTTTCCGGCTTTCTCTCTTCCAACCTTTTCACGCTTTTCTTTTTTTCTTGTTTTTTTTCAATTGGAGTAGATAGACTAAACTATCGCCTGGTTCACACTCCACCCACGTCTATTGAACAGGTGTAGAGGCTCATCCTTTGTTCCCTGTTTAGGATGTGGTTTCCGGCTTTCTCTTTTCCAATCTTTTCATTCTTACGTAGCCCCCTGCACATCAGTGGCGTTACCGCCTTGCTCGGGTGATATGATTAAAAAGAAATATCCACTATGCCATCGTCCGAAAGACATCTTTTCTTAAATATTCTTTATTTTACATTTTATGAATAATTTTTCTGTTTGTCTATGTGATTTCATCACGTTTTTTTTTTTATGATAAACGATTTAACTTGAAACAATGTAACCGATGTCTATATCTGTCTGCAATTCACTTCCCACCAAAATTTAAAATTTCTCTCTCTTGGCCGTTTCCATTGACTCTCCCCTTTCTTCCCTCTCTACATTTTCCCCCATTTTTCCTCTTTATTTTTCTCTTCACTTTCTACTTCTCTTATCTCTTTCCATTTCCTCTTTCTTTTTTTCTTTATAGAAGTACAACTTTTTTTTTAAATGCCAAACGATTTGAGCTCAGACGCCATGTAACCGATCACTATATCAGTCTGCAATTCACTTCCGGCCAAAATTTAGAATTTCTCTCTCCATTATCTCTCCCCTTTCTTCCCAGTCTACATTTTCTCCCTTTTTGTTTTTATATAGCAGTACAACTCTTTTTTTTTTTTTAATGCCAAAAAATTTGAGCCCAGACATCGTGTAAACGATGTCAATATCGGCCTGCAATTTACTTCCGGCTAAAATTTAAACTGTCTCTCTCTTAGCCGTTTCCATTGGTTCTTTTCTCTCAATACTTTCTAATTTTTTTTCCTCTTCACTTTCTATTCCTTCTGTATTTTTCCCTTTTCTCTTTATTTTTCTTTTCTTGATTTTTCATCTTATTTTCTGATCTTTTCTTCCCTCTTTCTTTTCCCACTTTTTTATATCTTTTTGCCTCGTACGAAACAAAAAAAACTAAAATAAAAGAAAGTGCTGTTTTAAATTTATTTTTAATAAAACGTTTATTACCCTCATTATTAACTACCTGGTGAGACATTGTTTTTTCAATATCAAAACAAAATGTACAATTATGTAGCAGTTTGTAGTTTGCAGATGTTCTAAAGTAATAATTATATATATATATATATATATATATATATATATATATATATATAATAATTATATATATATATATATATATATCATCGATATGTTGATGATACTTTTTGTCTTTTTAACAATGAAGAGGAAACTGATACTTTTCTCACTCTATTAAATTCTGGTCATCTGTCCTTAAAATTTATCCTTGAAAAGGAGTCAAATTGCTGTCTTTATTTCTTGGACGTTCTCGTCCATAGAAAGAGTACGGGATTTTTGACTTCGGTATTTAGAAAGGATACTTTTTCTGAACTATATACACATTGGGATTTATTTAGCCCACGCCAACGTAAAGTTAATTTAATTAAAACTTTGACTCATATTGCTTTAAAAATGTGTTATAGTTCCTTTCTTCACAGTGAAATAGACTTTATTAAGATGACACTTTTCAAAAATGGATATCCTTTGGACATTTTGGATTCCAGTATGCATCAACTCATCGATGATTTTTATAAGTCTATGCCATATGTAATTAAGAAATGTTCAATTTATTTACGGCTACCTTATATTGGAACAGATGGTGAGGTTTTAGCTAGGCGAATTTCTCAGTCTGTTGGCAAAGGTTATTTTTCGGCCAATGTTCG
The DNA here is from genome assembly GCA_037127315.1 of Ascarosepion bandense. NCBI lineage: Eukaryota > Metazoa > Mollusca > Cephalopoda > Sepiida > Sepiidae > Ascarosepion > Ascarosepion bandense. The sequence goes on from JBBBDQ010001264.1 coordinate 118,355, forward strand.
TGTAATATTTTTACACGGTAAATTCTTTCCTCGATTCGTAAGGATGTTTTAACTCCACTTCATATTAATTCTGTAATTTACAAATTTCAGTGTGGTTGTGGATGGGACTACATAGGTAGAACATCTCAGCGTCTGAATCAAAGACTTAAACAGCATTTACCACCCAGAATTTTGGACTCAGACGCAAGTAGTAGCCAACTTGTGAATACATCCGGATCCCCAATAGCACAGCATGTTATTAGTAGCAGGAATTGTGTGGTTGGATTGAGTGGTGAGAACTTTAAAATCTCTATCAAAGTCCCACTCACTGTTTCATTTAAAGGTGCTGGTTTCTACATATATCAGATCCCGAAGGCCTTTTCTCTGTAAGCAGAGACAATGCCTTTTGGGTTTGAGTGTGATTGGGTTCTAGTTTCCATTGCAATTTTTCCCCTAAATTCTCATCCCACTCACGGTTTCATTTAAAGGTGCTGGATTCTACATATATCAGATCCCGAAGGCCTTTTCTCTGTAAGCAGAGATAATGCCTTTTGGGTCTGAGTGTGATTGGGTTCTAGTTTCCATTGCAATTTTTCCCCTAAATTCTCATTTCATCTTTTAGAATAAAGAAAATCGCAGAAATAAAAACTTGATAAGCTCTAGGCAAAACCGGTTTTTTTTTTTGTTTTTTTTTTAGTTTTTAGTATGCCATCAAAATTCCAATTATTCCTAGCTGTATATATATATATATATATATATATATATATATATATATATATATTCTCTTTTTTTAAATAAATTTGTTATTGTAAAGTAAAGCTAATAATCGATCAATTTTGCTGATTACTTTTTTAATTAAATATTAACGTTAATGCCCCAATAAATTGTTTTTAGAGTCTGTTATGTTTTTCAAATCAGAAGTTACTTGTATTTTCGTCATTACTGAATACGTAACAATATCCCCCTGATTAAGGGGGCTTGGTTAGTTTTGAACTTTTTAAAACTTTTCAACTTGAGATCAACATCATTACATGATAAAACACAGTGTCGAAACAAAATATCTATTTTTGTAATGATATTATAACATATTTATGCTATAAATTCTAAATAAATATTATTCGCTCTACTTTGGATTGAGCACTTTTAAGAATAGTGTGTTTTTTATTCCATCCATACCTACCCTATATATATATATATATATATATATATATATACTAGCAGTATAGCCCGGCATGGCTCGGGTGTAATGAAAGCTTTAAAACTAATCCATGGTCCTGGAGCTCAGACTCTTTGGACGTTGGCACGAAAGACTAAAAGCAGTAGTTGTTTCCAGTTAAAGCGAAACCGTAGAGTCTAAGAAAAATGAATGGATGTAAGTCAAATTTTGATTCCCTGGTATCGATATCAAATTTTCTGCAAAGAAATTTTCTGCAAAGATATCCTGGTATCGATATCAAATTTTCAGAAAGAACTGCAACCTTGAAACTTCTGAATATCGTTTCTTATGTCTTTGTCTATGAGTGTATCAATTTTGTTTAAAATCGGACCACTCCTTCTATAACCCGATTTTTTTGATTATCGATTTTCGATATTTATCGGGGGTACCTCGACACAAAACCTAGCTAAGAACACTCGCAGACGCTTATAGTACAACTGTGTAAATTTTCAAGAAAATCAGTTCAGCCGTTTCGGAGTCTATAGGTAACGGACGGACACACACACACATACACACACTCACACAAAGTTCCATTTATAAATAAGTTTATATATATATATATATATATAGTTTTTTTTATTATATAAAAATGTACTAAAGTAATTTCAAACAGACAAGTATGACGTATTAATTAGCACTTTTCTGGTCATGTCTAGGTAGCATTTTCCCAGAAAATTCAAAAATAGGTTTTGAAAAAGAAATTAATTGAAACTTGCAATGACTGAACATCAAGTTCATTTTTATTCTTTAATATCGTGAAAAATTAAGTATTTTAATGAAATGTTTGTACGGCATTAAGATTTGGGTGAATATTTTGTAACTTTTGCCAAAAAGTTTACATAGAAATTGTCTGTACTACGAAGTCGTATTATACGCAATGATGCAATTTATTCTGTGTTTCATAAACACAGGGGCGTATTATACTTAAGTATTATACACAAGAAAATACGGTGTATATATATATATATATATATATATATATATATATATATATATGCAAATTTATCACTATACTCGTTTCGAAAAACCCTCCGCGTATATACGTGGAAGGAAAAAATGGTTGTAAAAAAAGAAAGAGCTAAGCACATGAACATCACCCAAGGCGATTTGGACCGAGCCAGTACGTAGCCCAAAGAAAAAACCTGAGACGAGTAATCAATAACAAAAAAGCGCTCAATACGTAAGCAAATCAGAATAAGTAAATTAAGCTAGTGAGCCAACGAACTTACCAAGGTTTCATCTAAACGGATCTTGGTAGGTTTGTTGGCTCACTAGGTTAATCTACTTATATATATATATATATATATATATATATATATATATATATATATATATATATCCAAATGAATAAGGAACGAAGAAAATATTTACAACGTTCAAAATACTAATTTAAAACAGTGCTCAATATAGAAATAGAGCCATGAATATTTATTATAAATCATATTTTAGAACATGTACAAACTACAATCTACTACAAAGGTGTACATTTTCTTTTGACATTGAAAGAACAATGCCTCATCAAGTAGTAAACGTTATTTCAAAAAAATGGAAATTCTCTTCCTTTTATTGGTAAAACATTTTTATTTTTATTTCTATTTTTGTGTGTGTATACGAGGTAAATGTGGTGAGAAAAAATGAGCAACCAAATTGGAGAATCATAAAAAGAACACAGAGGAAATAAAAGACAAACAAAAAGAACAAAGAACAAAGAGAACGAGAGAGAAAGAACTAAACAGACATGATAAGAGAATCAAAGAAAGGTGCTATGTTTGCTATACAACCTTTGGTGACACGGTGTGTGAGTTTAACAAAGAGGAAGAAGTAAGGAAATGCCTAGAGGAGAGAAGAAACTGAGAAAACTCTTGGGAAAGAAAATTTTAAATTAATTAATTTGTCAACTTTTCACCCCTATGAAAATGAAAGATTATAAGGTGTATTTTTAGACATTTCGTAAAGTCAACAATGCCTCGCAAGCAACAAAAAAATAGATATGTGCTGTGTACGGTGAAGGTGCTTTAGCTGACGGAACTGCACGAAAGTGACTTGCAAAGTTTAGAGTTGGTGATTGTAGCTTTATTGGTGAAGAACTCTCAGGCAGAACCCCCACTAAAGATGTTGATTAAATCAAGACATTAATTGAGAATAGCCGGAATTGCACAACGCGAGAAATGACAGAAACACGAAAATTGTCAAAGTCCACCATTGATGAGCACTTGATGAAGTTTGGGTATTCAAATCCCGACTATGTTTCGGTACCACGCGATCTGAGTGAAAAAATATTTGGGGTCGCATTTCTATCTGTGATTTGTGTAACGATGTAAAATGTTTTTTTATTATGACCACTTATTAAAAAACATTACAATAATAATAAGACGAATGTTATATATATATATATATATATATATATATATAATTTATGTTCGTTCATTTTAAATTATAGCCCTATCTTTCTTACTCTCACTCTCTCTCACTGTCTCTCTATCTCTCTCTGACTTTATGTATCAGGTCGGTGCAAAAGTTTTTGACGATTTAAAATTTCATCTTGAAAATGAAAAACTGTGTGTTTTTGCAAATCTTTATTCATAACAAAAACGACCTTTGCTCTTTATAACTTGATTCCATCTGTCAACGAGCTTATAAATGCCTCGCTTGTAAAATTCGTTAGGTTTTGATTTGAAATATGATTCTAATTCAAGTTCAATCTCCTCTCGTGCTGTTAACCAAATGGTTTTGTAATCATTGAAATAAGTGATAATCCAAGGTAGCTAGGTCAGGAGAATATGCAGAATGAGACAAGATGGCACTTCTCATCACCTGTGACAAGCCTAACCAAAAATGGTGTCTGAAGGTGTCGTTAAATCAAAGATTCACAACAAAAACAACGTTGTCACAGGTTCTCTGGAGAACATGGCTGAGAATATTGCAGAAAAATATGAATGATACCTTAATAATCTGAAAGAAAAAGTTATAAATTAATCATGGTGATATGCTTTAGTAATAATATCAATAATATGCATAAAATAAATTACAATGACTTAAAATGGCCCTTTTACAAACCGGCAAAAACTTTTGCACCGACCTGAGTTATTAATATCGCTCTCACTCTTTCTCTCTATGTATAGTATCTCTCTCTCTCTCTCTCTCTCTCTCTCTCTCTCTCTCTCTCTCATACACACACACACACACAGACACACACACACACTTCTGTATGATGCCATGTTGTTTTTCTAACTTGATATTTTTGATTTTATCTTTTGCAGCATGTCCATTCCAGAAATGACGACATATTCTTATTGATGGAGACGACGGACGATGAGATGTAAAACCCTTTTTCTCCTCTCCCTCTTCATAAATTACTTTCATTCTTTCTCTCTCTCTCTCTCTCTCTCTCTCTCTCTCTATCTATCTATCTATCTATCTATCTATCGATTTGTTAGGCCTGCACAGCTTATTTTTCTTGACACGCGTTCCTTTCTCTTTCCTCTTCTCCTCTCTATATCTCACTCTTCAGTCTTTTCTTTTTTCTTTCTCCCAAATCCATATGCTCATTCTCTCTCTCTCTCTCTCTCTCTCTCTCTCTCTCTCTCTCTCTCTCGCTTTCTCTTTATATATATATATATATATATATATTGTTGAGGAGGTAAATATATACGTGTATATACACATCAATATATAAATATAAATCAGGTGTAAATAGAACAATGATCAATGTTGTATAGCAGAGCACATATATATATATATATATATATATATATATATATATATATATATATATAAATCAGGTGTAAATGGAACAGTGATCAATGCTGTATAGCAGAGCACAAATATATATATATATATATATATATATATAAAAATCAGGTGTAAATGGAACAGTGATCAATGCTGTATGGCAGAGCACAAATATATATACATATATATATGCATATATCAATATATATATATATATATATATATATATATATATATAATATGTTTTCAGCACGACTTGGAGTTCCATATGTGTTGCAATCATCCGGTTTACATTGAACTCAATATGTACCTGATGATTGCATAACGCATGAAACTCTGAGTCGTGCCTAAAAAGTAGGATAATATATATATATATAGTGCATGGTTAGGTCTTTAAGGCTGTCACAATGCGTTTAATAAAATAAAATTAAAGAATTGTTGGCTATTACCTATTTATTATACATTATTATTTCGAGATCAAAATCTCATCTTCAGAATGATAGGAGAGCTTGCGTCCGAGTGAGTCCGTGCCGTTTTAGGAATGGTCATTCCTGGATGCTGCTGTTGCTGCTGCTGCTGCTGCTGCTGTTGTCATTAATTGTTGCGAGTGTGTGTGTGTGTGTGTGGTATATATATGTGTGATTGATAGTTGGGACCTTTTTCTGGTCTGATGGTATTAGCTGCAACAGCAGCCAGGAATGACCATTCGTTGAAAGGCACGGACTCATTCGGAAAGCAAGCTCTCCTGCCATTCTGAAAATGAGATTTTGATCTCGAAATACTAATGTATAATAAATAGGTAATACCCAACAAATTCTTTACCTTCCTTTATTTTACTAAACGCGTCGTGACAGCCTTCAAGACCTAACCATACACCTAATATACACAATGCCCCAAGCAAATTACAACATTTTCCTATATATATATATATATATATATATATATATATATACAGGTTTCGTTGAATAATATAGACAAGTTTTGTCTATTTATTTTGTGTAGGATCCGTTCGTATCGTCTGATAAGCTTGATGGTGCTATCGTTGAAAGACGACAAGAAATCACAGTAATTGTTAATTTTTTATCAGGTCTAAGCTTTCGGCTTACATAAGCTATTATCAAAGAATAAACATTAACATATATTGAGCATAAAACATTTAAGCTATTAACAAAGTGAAATTAGATAAAGAGAATTAAATCAAAGAGACAAGTCCATTTTTACCGTGGCGGATGGCCGCAGACAGTGACAAAATGGTGGTGGTGTGGTTCTTGATCCGATTACAGGCATTTGAGTATGTTAGTTGAGATATCAAAATTTATCGTATTCAAGCCAGGTTTACGTTGTAGACAGCTTCCAGGATTTTGAGTTTCCGTTTATTATTTTCTTGTCTAAGTATACATGTGTTTTCAACGAGCGTCTTTCTGAGAACGGATCCTACACAAAATAAATAGACAAAACTTGTCTATATTATTCAACGAAACCTGTATTAATGAAAAAATGCTGCCAAAATACACACACAATATATATATATATATATATATATATATATATATATATGTCTTCTGCATTACCTTCTTACGTTTTTTGTCTTCTGGTCTCCCTCATCTATTTTTTTTCTCCTTTGCCTCCCTCTCAGCACTCACCCTTATTCCTCTTCCTCTACTGTGATCACTTCCATTCACTGCTAACAAAGAAAGCTCGAAGCACACTGAAAATGTGTGTACCCCGATCGCAACGCTGTCAGTCTTTGCATTTTCAAAATCTGCACTTACAAAAGAGTCAAATTTCCTTTTTCACCTCCTCGTTCGTTTCCGTTTCAAATCTCTTCTCTACAACTGTTCCCCCCCCCCCCTCTCTCTCTCTCTCTCTCTCTCTCTCTCTCTCTCTCTCTTTTTCACCTGTCTCACATTTTTATAAGCTTCCTCTCACCTTATCCTACATCTAATCGCTCCTCCTCCAACTACTGCTCCCACAGCGTCACCAATATAAACACAAATCCAAACAAAGGCAACGGAAAAGGCCAATCCTAAAAAAAATCTTGTCAACAACAACAATAACAATATTAATAATAAGCACTTGTATACAAGAGCAGCCAAAACGGAATGGATCCTAACTGACGTTACGTTATCTTAGGATGAAATGATCGCGAAGGTGGAGCAGGTGAAATCACCATTGTACCAATACCTGGCAAGGCAAATCGCAGATATGCACCAAGCAGCAGGTGAAGTTGTCTATCTTGTGGTTGGCGCACCCAGAACTATTTCAAGAAATAATTTTGCCCTTCAAATATCTTTTTGACTACCTGACACCGTTGGGTGTTCACAACTGGCACTGCTGCTCGTTACATACCCATGTAGTGGAGAAAGTTCTGTGCCTCTAAGCTGTCTTGTTGAATCAAGGCCATCATCACCCGACCAAAACCTCTAAGAGTCGGAGAGGATCGCTGAGAATAATAGATTTTCGGCTTTCTGTTGCCGCAACGAATTCAAATATTGAAACCTAACTAGAATAATTTCAAAAATTATAAATATTATATCACAATGGTTTTAAAAAAATAAGGTTGGTTTTATATGCACGCATGTTTAATTATTGATCGCAACAAAATAAAAAAAACATTCCCTACGAATGACTTCCTTTGATAAAATAAGCTCGAATAATAATAATAATAATAATAATAATAATAATAAAAATAGGTTTTGTGATAAACACCAAGAAACAATAGACTACCTAATCTCAGGCTGTTCTGTGCTTGCCCCAAATGAATATAAAAATCGCCACGATAGAGTTGGGCAATATTTACATTGGGCAATGTGCAAACATTATGGAAAAGCTGTAAACAAACACTGGTATGAACATCACCCAGCACCGGTTACATAAATAGAAGATGTAACCATTCTATGGGATTACACCATCTACATAGACAGAAAAATTGAAGCAAACAGGCCAGACATTATTGTTAAAAACCAGAAGGAGAAAACTTGTCTATTAATTGATATGGCTTGTCCAGCGGATTGTAACATAGCAATCAAGGAATTTGAAAAACTGTCAAAATATAAAGACCTGGAAATTGAAATAGAAAAGATGTGGAAATTGAAAACAAGAGTTGTGCCAGTGATAGTAGGTGCACTTGGAATGATAAAAAATGGAACAAAACAACACATTGAAAGAATCCCTGGAAACCCCAGCTTAAGAGATATACAAAAAATTGTCTTATTAAGTACAGCCCACACACTAAGGAAAACTTTATCTATGTAATGCTGGGGATGATAGGGAAGATAGAAAAACATGAAATGGAGCCATAACAACACGCCACTACCTGCCTTAGGTCTCCCCGCAGACTTGGTTGGTAGTGAGACCAAAGCAGAAATCGAAATATGATGAAAAATGACACAATAATAATAATAATAATAATAATAATAATAATAATAATAATAATAATAATTTCAACTAGCAAGGCTTTGGAAGTTGGGAAATGTTACAATTATACCAGTTGTAATTGGTACGTTTGGTACGATGATTGAATAAAGACATGTATTTAAAAAAACAACTAGGCATTTTGTGGAACTGCTACAAAAATGAAGTCTCTTAGAAACGACAAGAATAATCTTTGAAGTGATAAACACTTCGATTCAGAATAAAATCACATGTTACCTAAGGCTGCTAGTTGTGGCCCGCTATCCATACATGAATTACCATAAAAAAAATGATAATTATAATAATAATACAATATGAAGGAAATGCAAAAATGTCAACTCTTAAGAAGTCTTCATTACACACCATATAGTCTTCATGATACAAATTGATAATTAAGTATTTTTTCATTTGGTTTTTTTGTAATATTGTTGTTAATAATAATAATAATAATAAAATATAATGATAATGCACTTCACACTGAAAGAAGATGTCAAACTTGCCCAGTGCTTAGATGAGTGACTATTTATGAAAGGCATCATTAGAGATTCATTAATCAAAGCTGGTATATGAAAACTAAATTAATGTGGATGAATGAAATGATTAAAAAGAAAATTCTTTATATAATCCATCCCTGAAAGAAAAATCCTGCAAACATTATACTGAAGAGTATTCAAGTTAGAAATAGCAATTTTTAAACGAGATTTACAAAGAAAAACAAAATATTAAGTCTATCCGAATTCTATATTACAAAGTCGCATTATTTCTTTGGAACTCTTTAGATAAAAGAGGTATGAAAACCGTAAAGTAATTTTTATTATGATAATGATGTTGATAAAGACTGTGTTGTTGAAAAAAAACATACTGAATTATTGCCGGGAACACAAACAAGTAAGTACTTCACCTCAAACAAAAAAGAGGGGAAAAGAATTTTTGTTTTTAAATAATAAATTTTCTTCTGTTTCTCGAAAATGATGTCTCAATCCGGTCCCCCGTTAAAACCAACGCGAACATTTGTATTTGGATCGTCAACTGACACCGTGATTTGTCTTGGTGATTTTAAATGAAGTAATGAAAGTTTCTGTGAACATAAGTATTAATATCAATTTCAATGAAAGGATATTGATGAAGATGTTAAACAAAAACATAAAAAATCCGATAAAACGGTTGAACAGACGACATTGATAAGACGGAATTATGATCGTTCATACAAATTCAGATGTTCTTGTACTCTGTACTTAATTCGCATGTAGCAATGCTACATTTTTTGTATACAAACGAACATAAATTTATATATGAACAATTTTACTATGTTTACACATTTCAAGATTTATATATATATATATATATATATATATATATATATATATATATATAATTTTGAATTAATTGTACATTGCGACACGGAAATTTCTATGTTTCGAGATAGATTCTGTTCATCAGGCAATGTTGGATGTCGGTTACAAAAATGATTTGAATCATTTTCACAACCAACATCCAACATTGCTTAATGAACAGAATCTATCTCGAAACTTAGAAATTTCCGGGTTGCAATGTACAATTAATCACCAGGATTATTATATATATATATATATACATATATATATATGTGTGTGTGTGTGTGTGTGTGTGTGTGTGTGTGTGTGTGTGTGTGTGTGTGTAGGATTGTACACACTCTATGTTCTACGCAAGTAAAAAGAATCTTGGAGAAAAAAAAATACATGATAAAAATGAGATTATTTATTTTGAGAGGTTTGTAAACATGTTCGAGGATAAACGGAAAATACAAAGTAATTTGACCAATTGAATTATCTGTTCAAACTACAACACCACCCCAACACAAACTTATATATATATATATATATATATATATATATATATATATAAAGCAAACATACCAGCACGTTTGCATATATTCATGTAAATACATGTGAATATACAAACAAGTATACAAGAATTTAATATTATAAGTATGAAAACAGAATTTTACCTATTATGTGTATATCTACATTAGCATAAATGCATATATGTATATATATATATATATATATATATATATATATATATATATACGATAGAATGAACAGCATAAATGACTATATTGATATAGCTATACAATATAATGACTATATATACGATTTCATATACAAACAAATGAAATAGTTACGGATATATGTGTATATATTTATGTGTCGGGGTTTGTATGCGTCAAAGTGAGCGTGGAGAAGTACATACATCGATATATAGATAGATATAGATATAGATTTAAAAAATTATAGATTTAAAAAATTATAGATTTAAGATATATTTATGTTATATATCATATATATATTAATATATATTAATCAATAATAACATGATAATAACACCAACAATAAAACCAGAACGAGAAATATCATTTGGCCTAAATCTCCATTTAACCAAATGATCAGTACTAAAGGAGGCCATAAATTCCTAAAATTAGTTGAAAAACACTTCCCTAAAAATAACCCCCTTAGCGAAATCTCTAAGAGAAATGCATTGAAATTAAGTCATAGCTGTATGATAACCTTGAGAAGATTATCCAAAAACACAATTATAGAATTTTAAACAGATATAATAACCTAAACAATTAACAACATCCTAAAAGAACTAACAATCAAAATAACAAGGGTTGCAATTGCGAAAACCTATTGAGTGTCCATTAAAAAATAAATGTCTAACTGACACTATAGCCTATCTATGCTCTATTTCCACCATACAAAATCCCACAGTATTAGAATATTATATCGGTTGTAGCAAGAATCTTTTTAAAACCTGCCATTACTTTCACACCTCATCTGTTAGTAATACAACTTACTGCAATAGCACATCATTTTCTACTTATTATTGGCAGCTAAAATATGCCAATAAACTCCTACCATAAAATGGAAAATATTAAAAATAGAACAGAACATGTAAATCTTTACATGAGTGATGTTTTCTATTTTTACAAGAAAAATTACAAATTATCAAATTCCCAAAACTAAACTTACTCAATAAACGTAACGAACTTTCTCCCATTTGTCATCATCGTCTAAAATATACCCTAAAGTATAGTTAATGTTTGTTAATACAATATGACTAGACATCTATAATCTATCCCCTAGCATATATTGATTGCTTCTCCCATCTTCTGATAATTAATTTGTTACGGCTTAACAAACAAATCATCCACTACATATGTTTGACAGGCAGTGTATTTTTAAAAAAAACTTTCTCGTTTTTTTTCTCTTGTCCACTAGTTTAAGTTGAATAATAGCTTAAAGAACATCTTGAAACCGTTTCACGATGACACGCGATAACTTTTCAAAGTTGCTGAATTGCTACATATGTATTCATTCAATTTATTTCATCACTGGTACAGAAAACGTCTGGGTCTTAAGTCATTTTAAGTCTCTGTCCTCCTTTACACTTACAATCAAAATTCTCCTATACATCATGACCTGTTTTTTTATTGGTTCACTGAGACAAACCCTCAGAAAATCCCTCAGCCTTAATTGTCTGGATTTGGTAAAAATTGTATTGTTTTTTAGCTTCTATATATAATGATTCCAAACAAAACTATATTTCACTGCCTGACGAGGTGCTAATAAGATAGTACCGAAACACAGCGGCTCTTGTGTTGCAGTAAACTATGTTTTTATTATAATCTTAAAATAAAAACATTACCATATATAAGGCTCTGCTAAGTACCGAGCACTCTTAATAAAGTAAATCACTAAAAACAATGTACTTTCAACCCATTACTTTGTACTACTTCAAATACATACATATATATATTGTATAGCTAGATTGTCGATATATATATCTACAATCTAACTACCACTATTATCACGTAAATCTAACATTATTTCGGGGCCTACTTCATTTATTATTTTTATCTACGGGTGGGTTCAGCAAACTCCTATATTCTGACTAATAATCTAGAAATCTTGATAGGATAATTTGCGCCCTCAAGCCAGGACGCATTTTTACCCTATCAAGATTTCTCGATTATTCAGGCCAGTAGATTTAAAAAGTATATACTGTGTAATTTTTAAAAAGGAAAAGAAACTAAAAAACATATTCAGTTTGAATTGATGTGAGTTTGTGATTCTGGGTTTCACGCTTGGCAACTGAATATATATATATATATATATATATATATATATATATATGTGTGTGTGTGTGTGTGTGTGTGTGTGTGTGTGTGTGTGTGGATCCTTCAAAAATTATTATAAGCGTTTTATCATGAAATATCAATGGCGGTAACATTTCAATATATGAACAAAAATAACTTTAGGTTGTTTTGAAAAATCATAATTTCCTGTAATTAGTTGTTTACGTCCACATGAAAATTTCAAAATGGCGTATACGACGCAAGTCTTTAGAAATGTAAGTAAACGCGATTATACAAGCGAAAATTTATTTAGTATAAAATTGGGTTATTCTTCAAAACAACACTGCAGTTTTTCCTATCACTGCTTTTAGTAAATACATTATACGCTTATATATATATATATATATATATATATATATATATATATATATATATATACAACACAATCTTCAGTGGTGATTCAATGTCTATTCAGCATCTGAAGATTACGTTGTGCATGAAAATCTGAGTCGTGCTACCGGTGAGGTATAATATGTGTATTTATCAATACATAATTAATAGCTTTGTTCTATTATACCGAGCACTATTTTATTAACACAGGCACTAAATATGCAATATCTTATATATATATATATATATATATATATATATATATATATATATATATATATTTCCTTACTGGTAGCAACCCTTGAATTGCGAGCATGAAGCAATCGTCAGGTAATGATGGAAAACTGAGTGTTGCACAATTTAGATATTGATATTTATACCATACTATATATATATATATATATATATATTCTTTCCTACGAGTATTTGGCGTATGTTCATGTACTTCGTTTGTTTCTTTTTTTACTTCCCCTTTATCCCCTCTGAGTTTGTTCTCGGTGGGTTTTTCGAGACGAACTGAAATATATTATAACAGTTATTAGTATTAGCATTATTATTATTGTTATTGTTATTATTATTATTTTTGTTATATATATATATATATATATATATATATATATATATATATATATATAAACAGAGTGCGTTAGATAAATTCTCTTAAAATAGGCAAGAATAAAAATAACACTGACATATGATTTTAACAGATATATTTAGCAAAATGACAGAAAATACCTTGAAATACTAATGAGTGTAATTATCCAATAATATTGCGATTGACCTCACCGATGACTTTCAGACAACTTCGGAATCTCCTGCAACTCTTCTTGACTGTCTTCTTGTTTAAGTTGGTGAATGCTGCCATAATCTTTGTCTTCAGTTCATCTTTGGCATTACAAGGAGTTTTGTTGAACTGTCGCTCAGCTGCATCCTGCACTTAATAACCAAGGTGGGTGCAGCCTGGAGAGTTAGGTGGCCAGATGTGGTCGCAGAAATTGTCTGACAGCCATGATTGGGTTCGTCTGTTTGTGTAGCATGGTGCAGTGTCCAGTAGCCAGATATAAGGTCTTCCAGCAGCCACTTTCTTGACTCAGGGCAGCTCTACCTCCTCAAGACTTTCACGTAGACCTCCGTGTTGAGTATGAGAACTTCATCAAAAAATTCGGTAGTTCTTTTCTCATCAGAACAATTAGAGTGAAATTTCCAAGCAGCCGTATCTTCGTAATCACCTTTAGACTCATCCAATTCTGTGCACTCCTTAGATTGACAACTAAACACTATGAAATGTTAGTCCTGGCGCGAATGCCAAGTAGTAATGCATACTGTTGAAAAATGTCTATCGGAGTGAATTACATCATGATGCTCTTTTTTTTCTCACAGACGGTACCCAACTGACCGTACTATACTATGCACAACATCAAAAGCAAATAATACGCATGAGCGAAGTTTAAAATATAACAATATCGCATTCTGTATATATATACATATAGAGAAACATATATATATATACACGCATATATAATTATATATGCATATATATATACATATATACAAACATATATACATATATATACACACACACACACACACACACACACATATATATATATATATAACGAACATTTGATACTACAGACCGTATATACCGATTTAAAATGACAAGGTTTTTTTTTCTCATCTTAAGGAATCTTTTTGTACCAACAAAATTCCTTAAGGTTGAGAAAAATATATGTCCTGCTTCTTTTTCAAATCGATATATATATATATATATATATATATATATATATATATATGTGTGTGTGTGTGTGTGAGTGTGCGTGTGAGTGAGAGAGAGAGAGAGAGAAAGAGAAAGAGAGAGAGAAAGAAAAACAAAGTGCTAGAAGCCGTGAACGTTTTTTTTAAGTGTAGATATATTCTTGTTATTATCATTAATGTTACTTGTTTGCCGTATGATATATTAAGTGTCCATAATTAAAAAATACTTCCTAGAAAAAATATTAAGTTTTGAATGATAGAAAGTGCCGTTTCTGTCTGTATGAACTGCTCGTCTTCCATCTTTCTCCGTCGAAATTCGTGACCTTAACACGTGTATTAATAAAACAGATCAGTTTTTAAACATTTCATGTTAATTATTTCTCTAAAAAATACAAAACTAATGAACAAAACAGAAGTGACACAAGGAAATAAAAGTAGATATTGAATTAGAAAGCGAATATAAATTAAAATGCATATGAATAGAGAGAAGTGTCGAAAATAAATTGGGTAGAACGAGAAGTATAGAAAAAGAAGGGATAGGGAGACGTGGAGAGCCATGATCGCCTACGTCCTGAAGGGACAGGGCACATAGAAGAAGAAGAAGAAGAAGAAGAGAGAAAAACAGAACATATATAAATATGTGTGTGTGTGTGTGTGTGTGTGTGTGTGTGTGTGTGTGTGTGTGTGTGTGTGTGAAGATAGACACGTTATTCCATGGTCAAGCGGAAGTTTGGGCCTATTTCAGGTGAATCATCATCAGCTTCCGTCTTTATTTTACAGAAAGATGGAAGATGACGATATTTCGCCTGAAATAGGCCTATACTTCCGATTAACCATGGAATAACGTGTCTGTCTTCATTTTTACATATATTTGCTGCATATGTATTTTTATACATATATATTTAGAGCTCTCCTAGAGAGTTATCCTACCACTTTACGTATAGGATACTCCTTTGGATTCTTCTATATCTACACCGCATATATATATATATATATATAAAGAGAAAGAGAGAGAGAGAGAGAGAGAGAAAGAGAGAGAGAGAATGATTTTTGCTGCATGAATCCCTGTGTATCGAATTTCGGTATTGATAATATTAAAAGAAGTTAAAAAAAAAACATGGCAAAAAAAACTAGAACTTGTAAATCTTTACGTGAATTATGTTTTCTGTGTTAACTGGAAAAATTTCAAATAATCAACTTTGCTAACAACAAAGCACTGTTAATTCAAAAAGGCGAATTAACAATAACTTGCCGACACTGTCTTTTATTTGCCTTAAAGTATAATTAAAACAAATTTCTGTTATAAAAAAACACAATTCGATAGCTTTTATTGCATTAATATATATAATGGACTACCATCCGCTGAATATAAATTTGTTTTACTTAACTTAAATACTTCTATGCTTTGACGTTTATTTAGTACTATGAGGTTTCCATATAGATATTCCACAGTTCTAATTATATGAACAAACACCCTTAAAACACTTCCGGAAAAAAATACTCTTTTACAAAGAGATTGACACAGTCTGCAACGCTAATAACACATTTATTGTGGCCATATCACCATCATCAACAGTCCCTAAAAGCCAACTTATCATGACCTCTTAAAATAACTCGCAACCTCTAACCTTATTAACCCATTCAACGTAGACTTAACTTTCTATTGGTTAATCAAGACTTACTTACAAAAACATTCTTAATTCTGTCCTTATGCTCCTATCTTTAAGTATCTGAAAAAGATTAACCAATTGTTTTGAAATTTCTTTAGGAATTATTCCTATCACCACTTATCAACCATAGCCTGAAGAAGTACAATTCATACTACTGAAACATGAAAGATTTTGCGTAGTGATGTAAAATCTTTTTATTATAACAAAAAAATATATATATAGTCATCACAAGACAGATCTGTTTCGCTGTATCACAACTCATCAGCACGGTTAGACATCTGATTGCTTTTACCCAGGATTAAAACCCGACCGAATTAACGTCAGTCGGCAATTCTACCTCTGAGCTATGGGCGCTCGCGAGAAGGCAGAATATTAGCGCGTGATATACCATGTAAACATACGCCAGTCCTTAGAGTGTTCTAATTCATTACTGAATTAATTACTGAATATATATATATATATATATATATATATATATATATATATATATATATATATAGTAATTAATTCAGTAATGAATATATATATATATATATATATATATATATATAGTCCCAAGCAAGGCATTTTACTGCCACTGTTGTGCAGGGGGTTACATAGGAGGAAAGTTATGAGAAAGAGTGACAGGTTATAGGGGGTGTCAGTAAGTAGGTAAGAGAAGGGTGAGAATACTAATGAGAGTGGAGTGGACGGGGAAAGGAGCATGAGAGAGAGAGGACGCAGGTTAGTGAGATAGGAGACGACTATTGACTTTACATTTAAATTTTTGGAGATTGTAAGTGTCGGGGTAGCAAGTAAACAGAAGGGAATTCCACAAGCGAGAAGTGCGAGAAAAGAAGCTGATGGAGTAGAATTTGAGTTTACATTTTATTGGTTTCAAAGTAAAAGAGTAAAATGAAAGTGAGGTAGACATAAATGAAACAGAAATGAACAGAAATACAAAAAATGAAGAAGTGAACATGAAGGAAAAATAGAAAGAAAAATGGAGGAAAAAAGAGAGAAAAATGAAGGAAAAATAGAGAGAAAAATGAAGAAAAAATAAAGAGAAAATGAAGAAAAAATAGAGAGAAAAATGGAAAAATAAAGAGAAAAATGAAGGAAAAATAGAGAGAAAATGAAGGAAAAACAGAGAGAAAAATGAAAGAAAAATAAAGAGAAAAATGAAGGAAAAATAAAGAGAAAATGAAGAAAAAATAGAGAGAAACATGAAGGAAAAATAAAGAGAAAAATGAAGGAAAAAGAGAGAAAAAAATGAAGTAAAAAAGAGAGAAAAATGAAGAAAAAATAGAGAGAAAAATGAAGGTAAAACAAAGAGAAAAATGAAGGAAGGAAAAATAGAGAGAAAAATTAAGAAAAAATAGAGAGAAAAATGAAAGAGAAATAGAGAGAAAAATGAAGGAAAAGTAGAGAGAAAAATGTACAGATTATGAAATAGGGAGAGTGTAAGACAGAGAGACGGAAAGAAAAAAGAAATATAGGGTGAAAAAAATAAAGGACGATGATAAAAAAAAACTAGAGAGCGAAAGAGAAGGACAAATAAAGAAAAAAAGGATGAAAATTTAATATTAGAAAGAGAGAAAGACAAAAATTTAAAAAAAGCTAGAAAAATAAGAAGGGAGAAGGGCATAGCGAGAATAACAGAAAAATAAATATTTATGGGGGAGAGAAAGAAACAGAATGAAGAGTAGAAAATAAATAGCGAGGTAAGGATAAAGAGAGAAAGAGTAAAGAACAGAAAAGAAAATAGTGAGAGAGAAACAAAGAAAGATAGAAAATTTGAGAAAGAAAAAAAGAAAGAAAAAAAGGGAGAAAATAGTAAAGCGAGAGAAATAGAAAGAGAAGGAAAGGAACATAAATAGAGAGAAAAATAGATAGGGGAGAAAAAAGAAAAAACGATGATAAAAAATAATGAGCGAAAGAGAGAGACAGATAAAGAAAAAAAGGAAGAAAATATAAGAACAGAGGAAGAGAGAAAGAGAGAAGAAATAATTAAAAAGAAAGACAAGATAAGGACAAAAAGAGAGATAGAGAGATAGGAGAGAAAGAAAGCTTGAGTGACAGAAATATATATATATATATATATATATATATATATATATATATATATAAAGAGAGAGAGAGAGAGAGAATGTAGAATAAATAGAAAATAAATAGAGAAGGAAAGAAAAAGAGAGAGTAAAGGACAAAAAAGGAAATAGTGAGAGGGAAAAAGAAAAACAGAGAAATAAATTTTGAGAAAGAAAGAGAGGATGAGAGAAAAATAATAAAGCGATAGAAATAGAGAGAGAAGGAAAGGAACAAAAATAGAGAGAGAAAAAAAACTAGAGACAAGGACAGAAAAGAAAATAAGAAGAGAGAAACAGAAGAGGGAGACGAGGAGAAAAGAAATAGAGATAGAATAAGAGTGTATAGGCTGTAATTGTCAGAATGATACGCAGTCAGTCAGTTAAATGTCATACGTGATATACGCTTGGATGATCATGTCTCGAAAGAGACATGACTGACAGAGAAGATTTTGCCGCAGTAGATTGCTATTATTTAGTTGCCAAGCAAGGCTATAAAACCCAATCTGTCCTGTTATTTAACCCATAGCGGAAGGGAAGACAAGGATTAATGCCTTTTCCAAGAGTATTTGTGCGTAAGTGAATGCAAGGAATTCAACTGGAATTCGAAGTCAATTCATCGATTTCACGTATCGAGCCGATATCCACAGCACCATCCACACATATCACACTTATATACAACTATATATATAGTTGTATAAGTGTGATATAGAAGGAACTATGAGACAGTGTGTGTGTGTGTGTGTGTGTGTGTGTGTGTGTGTGTGTGTGTGTGTGTGTGTGTTGAGTTTAGAGAGACAAAAAGGTAAA
>JBBBDQ010001264.1:140000-150000 GCA_037127315.1 Ascarosepion bandense
ACGTAGATTTAAACCCACTGTTCAAGTATTTACTTATATAAAGTAAAGTATATACTGGCACCTTTTGATTAATTAAAATTTAACGAATTTTATGTAAACATCGAAAATATTTTTCATTAAAATTTAATTAATCAAAAGGTGCGAGTTATAACCCGTGCTATAATATATATAAAAATAATTCAACTTAGGTTAAAAATGATTTACCTATTTTAAGTGTTATGTGGTCCCACTAGATACCTTACTCAAACAAAATAATCCTCTTCCAAATTTACTTAATATCAATGTTTCATCCACAAAATAAAAAAAATGAATATTAAATTAATAAAATAAAAAACCCATACAGTACTAAACTTTTACTCTAAACACAATATAACTAAGAATACTACAATGATTCAACCCAAATTCTGACTTAAACTTCCTATCCCATGTCCTCATAGATAGCAGTCAAATAAAAATTATCTACCCATTTAAAAAATCTAAGGTCCCACAATGTAATTTACCCAGACAAAATTAAAATGTGACCTGTCCAGTTCCAACCCCTCTACTAACCCAAATGTGTATTTCTTTGGTTAAAAACTTAGACATACTAAACCACCTTCCCTACAACCACCACTTACACCTGACATTCCCCAAAATAAATCGTTTTCACCATTTATTTTCAGTTCCATATATCACCCGAAGAGGAGCAGTTTTGCTCCGAAACATGAAAGTTTTTGTGTTGTGATACCATGCTTTTCTAAACCATTGTAACAACTATTACATATATATATATATATATATATATATATATATATATATATATATATATATTGTAATAGTTGTTACAATATATATATATATATATATATATATATATATATATATATTGTAATAGTTGTTACACAACTATTAAACACAATATATATATATATATATATATATATATATATATATAATTTATTTAGATTCGCATACACAAACTAATATATTTTAATATGAACCTACACTTGTGTATTAGCTAAAATAATAAAAATAAAAAATGTCCGCCTGCGGGCAAATGCGTAGCACATATGAATGAAGATTTTTAAGTCCTTGTGCTTTTTTCATTAGAGACAATAAAATTTCGGTATTATGTCACCCACAAGGAGTTGATATGACTTGAAACAAACACAATAAACCAAAGCATTTTCGTAAGAGTTCCAAGCTTGTTGTAGATGAGTGATTTTCTAGAGCCAACATCTGTAGAGTAAATCCGATAGAACCCAGTCTTTCCGCATATTTAACCCAATGCTGCGGGGTAGAAATCCGGAGATCCAGTTGGTATTTGCGCGTAAGTGAATGTAAGTAATTTGGCTGAAATTCTAATTCACCTCCTAATTGAAAATTATTACAGTACACAAGTATTCGTAAGATTAGATAGAATAGGTATTAAACACTGACGCCTATGCGAATATATATATATATATAGTAAATTAAAAGTGATGTAAATAAAGGGATGCTTAATGAGTATGCTGTTAATGTATGCTTATGTATTTGCTTGTACATGTGTGTTTGCGGATGCATGCGTGCGTGACTGTGTGGACTATCTACTTTAAATACATATCAGTTGTGAAGTGAAAGAATCATTTGTGTAATGACATAATATAACATGTGTCTGTGTACGTAAGTAAACAAAGACAGAAGACATAATAAATATATATTAAAGACATTTATTTGTTCATCAACCATCACCACTTCATTTGTCCCGATTACTACGCTCTCTTAAGGGAAATATTTCCTTTTGTTTTAATCTCTCCTTTACTGAAAAGCTATATTTATATCCGTGCTCGTTCCTGTTCCATGTTTTCTCTGCATTTTCTTTTCACAACTTTCATCAAGAGACTGATCGCGATGACTGAGATTTAACGCGTTTTTTAATAATTAAGTCGCACGAGAAAATGTCTGAGCGAAAGGACTGAGTGACTCAAATGACAATACGCTTCGCCAATCGTGTTTTTCAATAACATAAAAAACAACAACAAGCACACACGCTTACACACACACGTATGCATATATATATATGTATAAACATAAAAGCAAAAATACCGTATGTCTGTATGTTTGTGTATTTAGGCAGCAATCATTAATTAATGAAAAATTTGATTAAAACAGCAGACAAGGAATTTTTTAAAATGTTTAGACACAAAAACTTTTTACTCGTACTAGACATAATTATCAACAACAGGTCCGAACTATACAAAGATAATTTTTAAAACGGGATGCGGGGGGGGGGGGGGTATTATTTATGCCTTTAAATAAATTTCTTGAAACTGGAGAATACAATGGACTGAGTAAGTTTTTACAGAAAATGGAATAAAAAAAAACACTATTGTGGTGCAGTGGATGTCGGCTCGGAACGAGAAATCGGGAGCCGATTTCGAATTACATTTGAAATCATTGCATTCACTTACGCGCAAATACCCTTGAGAATAGTATTAATACGTCTCTTCCTCCAGCTATGGGTTAAATAACAGGTTATATAGCCTTAGTTGGCTACCAGTCTACAACGGAAAGTAATAACAACTTACTGCGGGAAAAATGTTCTGCCAGTCAGTAATGTCTCTTTCGGGACATGATCGCCTAAGCGAATATCACTTATGGCACTTACTAACACTTAACGTCAGGAAGAGACAACTGAAATTTCTAGGGTACATGTTGATGAGAAAGAGGGCTTGGAAAATTTGACACTCACAGGAAAGACTGAAGTCAAGAGAGTCAGAGGAACACAACACATAAACTAACTAGCGAAGTAAACCTATTAGCGGTAATGGATGGCTGAACAGGATTTGAGAGAAATTACAAAACAAACCTTATTTAGGAAGAGAATGATGTAGAGGGCTATGATCACCTGTTCTTGAAAAAACACGGCACATAAATGAAGAACATCAACAAAAAGACCAAATTTATTAAGACCTACAAAGGAAAAGGAAATGGTGGTGAGACATGATCCTGAAAAGACGCGTCACATAGAAGCAACGGAGGGATAGAGGTAACCCAGTGAATAATTTCGTGTCTTACGCCGTCTCCTGCGTGACATCATAACATACAGACAGCAAACACTAGACATTAAAAAGATATAAAAATTGAAAACAAAAAAAAAGCATCTACAGACTTTCCTTGATCTTGGAAATGGTCTGAAGTATGGTTGAAAGATGTCAAACACAAACGCTTGGGCAATATTTACATTCGTTGAGTTCATAATCATAAACAAATCTTTTTAATTCCTTGTCTGTGGTCTTTATTCATATATATATATATATATATATATATATATATATATATATATATTTGAAAAACAGTAGCCACTCTAGCGTATACGCATCGCTCATTTCAGTAAAAATGAATTTGAGCACGCTAGCTTTTAAGCGCGCAATATCAACCGAACGCCCCGTGGCTCAGGGGTAGAGTCGCCGACTGACTCCAATTCGGTCGGGTTTCGAGCCTGGGCTGTGTTGTAATCGGGGTCTAACCGTACTGATGAGCTGTGATAGAGCGAAACTGACCTGTCTGCGGATGACTATATATAGTAACAAAGTTATAGAACTCGTAGGTTTTCTTTACCTGCTGTTCATGCATTAACTTTTATAAAGAGTGCCCGATACAACGTAGAGCATTATATTGTAATAGTTGTTACAATGGTTTATAAATTCATGGTATCACTACACAAAAATTTTCGCGTTTAGTAGCTGCTATGCGCGCTTCTCATCGGTTGAAAAGTTTCAACTTATCACCCGACGAGAAGCGCACATAGCAGCTTCAAAACGCGAAAGTTTTTGTGTAGTAATGCCATGAATTTATAAACCATTGTAACAACCATTACAATATATATATATATAATAAACATAAGTTGGATGTTTTTATATACCCATTGGTAATATTATATTTCGTGGCTCAGTTATCAATAGGTTTATAAAAACATTCAACTTATGTTAATTATTATAATACGATCATAATATTCTGTTAACTCTTAACATTGAGTTCTCATTGGATTTTATCCCCTGTGGAATTTACCTCACCAAGTACCAAGGATTCAACAATCATTCTGATTAGTTAAACTAAACACACCCATATGGTCTAAATTTTTTATCTTCCTCCCTCCATATTAACTATTTAATAAGCAACCATATTGTTTTCTATTTTCAAATGTAAATCATTTTCACCAAAGTTATTGAACATTGCCTGATGATGAGATAAATGCTTTAAATTTCAAAACATAAATTTCTGTGTTGCAATGTAAATTAAATTCATTTTGAATAAAAAATAATTTAGTTCTATATATACACTACCAGCCATAATTTTTAGGCCACCCCAGTGTTTTAAAATATATATATATATATTCCACACCAGTAACACCACTTAGAGCTTCATGCACAATATAATCTTCTGATGAGGAAAACATATTATTAGTAGGGAGTTTATAGCTTTGTTATATTACTTCAAGCACTATTTTATTAACATTATCACTCAACGTGCGATAATATATATATATATATATATATATATATATATTGTCATCTGCAGATAGATCTGGTTCGCTGTATCACAGCTCATCAGTACAGTTAGACTCCGATTGCCTTTTAAACCAGGACTGAAACCCGACCGAAATAAACATATATATATATATATATATATATATATATTTCTCTCACCCTCTCTCTCTCTCTCTCTCTCTCTCTCTCTCTCTCTCTCTCAATATATATATATATATATATTGTTTAATTACTTGGTTTTGGGCCATAATAAAATTAGACCAGTACACATTTGTATTAAAACGTGTTCAATACAATTATATTGTAGAACTTTTGAATATTCTTCATTTGTAAACGAGTTATTACGCGACCTAGGTTTCTACCATATGGTGTCTTTAGGCGATTTGCCTGAAAACACCACTTGGTAATGGTAATAACTCGTTTACAAATGAAGAATATATATATATATATATATATATATATATTAGGTTTATGACTTTATGTAACCCTATGTTCCTGTCTCATAAATTTATTAAAGCTTGTTCAAAAGTAATGAAAGCGACATTAATCTGCTTCGGTTTTTAAAAATGATCGCATCTCCACCACCACCACCCCCACCGCCGCCAACCGAAAATTCGTTTTTATCTTATTATACAATAAGGGTAAAAAAATAAAATATTTCAAAAGCTTTATTTTTTAGTTAACTAATTATATAATCGGATAGTAAATATGTATTTCTAACGACTTTAACAGTTTATAGCTATAGCATAACAAACACTTACAAAAAGACAGAAATTAAAAACTTGCAGAATCTTAATTTTTTCAATTTGCTAATGATGTAATGATATAGCAATTTTGACGCTTTTAACATTCTCTAAAATACAAACTGAGAAAAGTTTTAAAAGGTTCTATAAAGATCGTGAAGACACCAGAAAGTCATCATACCACTATAATTATATACGATTTTATAAATTTTGTGTCGGGCTGACAATTCTTTTCTTCAAATAGACTGAATTAAATCCGTCTTCATTATTTGTCAACAAAAGTTCATCGTATTATGATACAGGAAATCAATTACAAAATTGCAAAATTTCATAAACATATATATATATATATATATATAAAGGAAAACTCAACACGTCATTTAAATTGGTTATAAATTATAATTCATTTCAATAAGCTAAATTAGCTCATTTCATCAGACCATACAATATTGGTTCCATTTGGTACAAAAAAAATTGCCGGAATAAGAATTTCCTTTAACTGAAGAGAAAATTAAAAAAAAGAAAAAGGAAAAAAGAGTCAAGACAGAGGCATTGGCGTCATCTCAGTTGGGGGTATTCAGACCAGTCGCGAAGATGTTGACCACCAAGTCATTAACCGCCAACTTCTAATTCCATGAATTTATGTGGTCTGATGACATGAGCTAACTTAGCTTATTGAAATGAATTATAATTTATAACCAATTTAAATGACGTGTTGAGTTTTCCTTTATAAATATCATATTGCTCTGGAAAAGATCCAATGAGCTCTCTATATAGATATAACACTTAATATTTTATATTAAGTTGATCTGGTTAGATTAGTCTCGCCGTTTACGAAATGGACATCTATACCTATTTTTAACTTACAACTTATTATATATATATGTATTGACTTATATATATATATATATATATATATATATATGCTTTTAAGATCTTTTTAAGATTATTCATTATTACTATGAGCGTTATACTTAGTGAGTACACGTGTTTGTGTGGATATACCTGTTTGTGAAAGAGAGACATATTCTTTATTAAGATTTTCGTACACTAAGCCGCTAGACATTAATTTCACTGTTTAAAATACAAAGAATTCTACTCAATAACGTGCACTTCATAAGTCTAGCCACTACTGTAATATATATATATATATATATATATATATATATATATACGAGTCTAGGGTACGTATGGATGGAATGATATTACTTATCCATTTAAACACTATTCTTAAAAAGTGCTCAATACAAAGTAAAGCTAATAATATTTTTTCAGAAATTATAACATGGATATGTTATAATATCACTACAAAAGTAGATATTTTGTTTCGACACTTGTGTCTTGTCAAGTGGTGTGGTTTATTTCAAATTGAAGGGTTTTAAAAAGTTAAAAACAAGCAAAATCTCTTTAATCAGGGAGCCATTGTTGTATGTACAATGTGGGCTAATCAGAGTAAAGCAACTTCTAATTTGAAGTATATGTGGGCAGACTTAATAATAATTTTGGTGGGTATTAGTATTAATATTTGATTAAATTGAGATCAGCATTATTAATTAACTATTAGATATACTTTATTATTGTTGTGAAATTTTAAAAAATTCTAAGTTTAACAATTTATTAGATTTAGAAAGTTATTCATATATTAAATGAGGAAGAGAAAGAACGCACACATAAATAAACCTACAAACATCCACACATGGAAAAATAGACGTGTATATTCACATACACTGGCAAACAGACACATATAAAGGTTAATATACCCACGCATATATACATGCACAAATTACAACATTTTGTTTTTATCGACTTCTCAAATAGTCTGTTAAACTGATATTATAACATATCCATGTAATAATTTCTTAATATATATATATATATATATATATATATATATATATAACTTTAATCCAAAAGGAAAAGCAAGTAGGTAAATCCTAAAGACCCGATCCTAATTAATATTAATTACATTAACATTAAAACAGATCAAGGTGGAGGGCCCAATATAATTTATATTTAAATTTAAATTACAGACCCAGTTATAATATATATATATATATATATATATATATATATATATATATATATATATATATATATATATATCACGAAAACAAGTTTATTCTCTTATCTGGAGATTAAAAGCACTCAACAAAATTCCATATTGAAACTTCTATAGCAGTGTGCCTGTGTGTTTGCGTGTGTGTTCGCGTGTGTTTATGCATGAGTGTAAGTTTGTATGTGTGTATGCATGTGTATGTTTGCGTGTCTGTGTGTGTTTGTGCGTGTGGGTGTTTCTGTGTGAATTTGGTGTATGTGTTTGTGTTTGCCTGTGTGTGTGTGTTTGCGTGTCTGTGTGCACATGTTTGCGTGTGTATGTGTGTGTGTGTCAGAATAAAGTTTAAATTCTTTAACTGCTGCTATTCGTTGATCTGTAGGAAGACTAGTTTAGTCTGGCACATGGCCACGGCTTTAGCGTACCAATGAGGATTGAATTCACTACTTTCTCGGCCCGGCTGGTGACAGTGGATCGGTGTCTCTTGGCAGTACTCCACTGCATACAGTGGGCTAGGGTTATGTCCTTGTGTCTGCTGTACAAACCAGACAACAAATTCATAATATTAGTGACCCCAGTATAATACAGTGGAATAGAATGACAGGTGGTGGATGCGAATAGTTCCTTATAAATATATAATATATATATATATATATATATATATATATAATTTTATAGCCCATATATTATTTGTATATAATGGTCCACCATCTACGTATAATTATTTTATTCCATTTAATCAACTTCAATATTGCAAGGTTTTGCCATCTATTTTGTTATTAGCTTCTTATATAGATATTCCACAATTTTCAATTTATTAACAGGCCCCTTTAAGATATATATATATATATATATATATATATATGAGAAAAATTAAGGCAGACACGTTATTTCATGGTAAATCAGAAGTATAGGCTATTTCAGGCGAACCATCATCAGCTTCCGTCTTTATTGTACAAAGGATTCGTGTAAAATTCTTTGTACAATAAAGACGAAAGCTGATGATGGTCCGCCTGAAATGGACCATACTTCCGATTTACCATGAAATAACGTGTCTGCCTTAATTTTTCTTATATTTGGTCTATATGTATTGATATATATATATATTTAGAGCTCTCTTAAAGAGTTATCCTACCACTGTATGTACAGGATACTCCTTTGGATTTGTCTATACTCACACCGCATGCTGATATATATATATATATATATATATATATATAGGTGTCTATTTATTTGATATAAATATCTTGGTCTGCCTTTGCCCTGACGAGCCGTTGTGCGAAACCGCGGTAGGTCTTGGCGATCTTGCGATTTTTTCGTGTATATATATATATATATATATAAACACTTCAACAAATTGATGGCCGTATTTGGCTACATTCATGATACATTTGTTGTTGGTATATCCTCTACAATCGTCAAAGATGACATGCCTAAGCGCCCGTTTATCGTAACGTTAAAATAACACAACTACCTCCACGCTCTTTTTCTATTTAGCGTAGATCTGACTTTTAGTTGGTTAATCCCGACAAACCCATAAATATATTTTTAATTCTTATCTTATACCCACCCCCAATTTAACTGTTAGAGAAAAGGTAACGTATTATTTTTAAATATCCATAAAAATCATTTTTGTCACCAGTTACCAATCATCGCCTGACGAAGTAGAATTCGTAGCGATGAAAAATGTTTTTATTATAAACACTTATAATAAAATATTATAATGATATATATATATATATATATATATATATATATATATATATAAATATTAAGACTTTCGATATATAAGCTAGTAGAGATAAATTTATAAGAGTTGTTTTGTTTGTACTTATTTTTATTTACTCAAGTTTCAGTTTACGTACAAAAATGATTACACTAATCTATCTCAAAGATTAACGCACCATCCTGATGAAGACCAAAAGACTGTAGGAACAACAAAATTCACAAATCTTTGATTTTTTGTTCCGAGCTGTGAATATCGGCCGGGAAGGAAATATTGGAGAGCTGTGTTCAAATTCCATTTGAATTCGTGGCATTCATTTACGCAAATACCCTTGCAAAAGGTATTAATCTGTCTCTTCCCTCCATCCATTAAATAACAGGACTTATTGAGTTCTATAACCTTGGTCGGTAAACATTCAATGTAATGTCAACCTACTGGAGTAAAATCTTCTGCCCAATCAGTCATGTCTCATTTGAGACATGATCGCCCTAACGTGTATTACGTATGGTGCTTAACTAACTGACTGAAGCTAGACAAATTTAGGAAATGATAATCGTAATGAATGTCTCTCTATGTTCTACCGGTCTGAAATTTAGTTCGGAACAATTAGAACCTCACGGTGATGATTTGAACCTCGTGGGCATGGAATACGGTGATGGGCACTCTTCGTCTAAACTGGTTATACAAGACTGAAACCCCCAGAAAGCGAACAGTATTGTTGCGGCAATAGAAAATTCGAGAGATCTAATGCTCGACTGAACCTTCCTCTGTCAGATTACATGTTCAACATGACAGCGAATGCAGGACAATCTCATCAAAGATGACGAAAAGACTTGAAGCAACTGAAATTTGGTTCTACAGAAGCATACCGGATATAAAGTAGGGGGTCAATTCCATATTACAATCAATATATAAACAGAGCCCTCACTTTGTGGCCACAGCAGTTTCTATACATTTATTTTCCTGAGAT
>JBBBDQ010001264.1:155000-232500 GCA_037127315.1 Ascarosepion bandense
TTTGAGTTCGTCTCTATCGAAATTTACCTGACTTAAACACCAAATATCCTATGTTATATATCTGTTCTAAAACACATGTTCTAAAACATAATTTATAATAAATATTCACAGCTCTATACATCATATATCGAGCACTGTTTTAAATTAATGTTTTGGACGGTGAAAAAAATTCTTTCTTCGTTCTGTACTCACTCGGATATATATATATATATATATATATATATATATATATATATAAGCCACTCACAGGGTGTTCTGAGGAAATACACTGTGCCCTAATGTAGTGTGTGACAGTATCGACTCTAAAAATGAGAAAAGAAAAAAAAAAGGTTATATGCACTTTAAATTTTAAAACTACAATAATGCTATCAAAGAGTGGCAACCATCTCGCTCAATATAAGTTTCTTACAAACGTTCAGTTCGTAAAAGAGAATAATAAATGCGATGCGCGCTAATGTTATGCGCAATAAAGCAATACGTAAATAGAATATGGTCGCAATAAAGCGATACATAAATAAAATATGCGCAATAAAGCGATTTGCAATAAAGATATGCGCAATAATGCGAAACGAAATAACAGAAGGGGTGAGTGAGTATGTGAGTGTGTGTTTGCGCGTGTGTCCCTGCCTCTTGAGGCTGGAATAAGTCAAATAACGCTACGAACAACATACGAACTTAGCGAACGACTGTAACTGCACTAAAATCATTGAATTATTTCTGAATATATACAGCGAATTTCTGAATGTGAAAGTTTGATGACCTTTAGCCTAGCTTGTTTGATAACCTTGCGTTTGAAAGTTGACCTTAAATATTAAATTAGACCATCATCATGAATTTTATTGACACAGTTATCCATAATCCGATACCCACACGACAATAAATTATGTTTTTTGTTTTACAATTTAACGCATTTAAAATTCAAAGCATTTGACAACATTTCACTGATTTTATCCTCTTTTTTTATTGATTTTTATTTATATATAAATTACTAAAGTATCTTTAGTCTAAAATATTGCTACTAGTATCGAAACAGTGAACCGATTTGCTGTCATTATTTGTATTGCAACGGGTGATAAACAAAAAATACAGTCACTACAACCCAACTAACCTCAGTAATCTGAATAAATACAAGAATCAATTAGAATTCTTCCTGTTCCAAGATCAAACTGATCCCATTTATATGGATGCGTGGGAAGTATAAAATTTATATGTGTTAAAAGTATAATCGATGAACCGGTTTCAAGTTTCGTCTAAATTTGTTGCGTTCACTTCACTTAAATACGTTTTATTGAGAAAAAATGAAGTAATTTCTTCTCTTCAACAACTCCACCATCTATGGGTTAAATAGCACTGAAAGTGAGGCTCTCTAGTTTTGAGTAACAACCAGTCTAAGAGAAGGAGTGTTCTGAATTCAAAACCTCCGGGAGAGTAACAGGAAGCCTTGTGTCAAATTCTTTTACCCCTAAGAGGCTTGTAAAGGCCAGCTGTTGCCGTTCGTATTTGAAGCATCATTTTTATCACCACCTTTTGATCTATAAAAAGAGAATTTCTTCGTTTCTTAAGGATAAGTACTAACCAATACAAAGCTGGAGTTCAATTTTCTCAAAAAGCTTTTTTTAGTAAATAGTCACCCAACATAAATCCCAAGAGTCGCTCAAGGTAGAGCGTTACAAATTGATATTGCTGTGTGAACGTAAGAGGAAGAAAAAGACAATTCTACTCCTGCAGCTTCTTCTCTCGCACTTCCCGCCTGTGGAACTCGCTCCCATATTCTTGCTTTCCTGACGGCTACAACCTCCAGAAATTTAAATGCAATGTCAATACTCCTCTATTAACAACTGGACTCTAGCTCTCTCCCCACCCCCATATATCCTTCCCTTTCTCTCCACCTATGTATCTGTCATCGCACCTGCATTCTCAGCTTTCCATTGTTCCTTTCTAACTAGTTTGTACTCCTCACTCTTTTCTAATTAATCTTTCTACAGTTATGTAGCCCCCCGCTCATCAGTGGCATTTCTGCCTTGCTCGGAGTGAAATGATTAAAAAAAATAATTTTAAAAAATTTAAAAAAAAATAAGTGCATATTATGAGAATATGTAGAATAGATAACACGTGGCCTAAGTGTTGAAGGCATTAAGATTGTAGTGATTAGTAAGCATTACCTCGGGAGTTTGTTCCACAAAGTAACGGTTCTCGAGAAGAACCTGAATGGAACTTCTTCCTTGCTAATGGAATACATGAAATGAATGAGGATGGTTCGAGTATTTCTACGTGGCATGGCGGCTCCTGGTTGTAAAGGTCGAAACCAGTAGAACAAAGAAAAGTAGCTCTTCTGACCATTTGGAGTGTTAATGACGCTTCTTAAAAGTTATAGATTGTATAAGATACTCTATTGTCTTAATTCTATAGAAATCGAAGATCTAAAATTATATTGAATAATTATGTAATGAATAGAAAATATATATAAAGTTCATATTATTAATATAAATCTTATTAAAATCGTGACTGTATTTCAAACTCCCTAATTGCCCCTCAAGATGATAGCACTGAGAATGAGGTAACCAAAGCATAGAATCTGTTTAATGCATTTTGTAATATTTTTCTTCGTGCAACTATTGCGAAAATAATTCTAGCCTCTGATTTGATTTATATTGATTTTCAAATTTATTTTAGCTGCCACCGCTGAAGTGATAACATATTTTAACTCCACTTTTTTCTGTTTATTTTAAACTGACAAAAACGAAAAAGGTTTTTAAAACCTGACACAAAAAGCAAATGAAAACTAATAAATAATTAAACAGTTAGTTACATAATAATAGGTAATGATAGTTTTGTATGAATTAACTAGCTTATTTTGTTTTAATTAGAAATACGACGACGTCAGAGAAAGACGATCACTTAATAGACAAAGGTATCTGTGTGCCTCACATGAAAGTCTTGAACAAATAAAACTGCAATCTAAGAAACGTATTAATAAAAAACTGATTAATTAAACGGTTCCTTTTTCTCAGAGAATAATTTTGTCTAAATGCAGATAAATCTTTAATTTGCATAGATTATTCAAACGACTAAGGGAAGTAATCACTCCTAATTATACTAACTTAAACTGATTTACATCTCTTCGCAAAATAGATCGGAAAGGATATATATAAGTACACATTGATAATTATTATATGGTTCGATTATTGTTATCTTTTTTAATCATTTCACTACAGGCAAGGCAATAAAGCCATTAAGACGCAAAGGGTTTCTGAGTATTAGAGAATGCGAAAATAAAACAATGTTAAAGAGAGAGAGCAATAAAAGAACAGGAATTAAGTAGGCTGAAGATAACGATTGATATTGTGTTTAAACTTTTAAAGATCAAACTTGACTGGTAAGTAAGGAGCTGGAAGAGAGTTTCACATGAGAGATATGCAAAAGAAGAAACTATTAACATAGAAGTTACGGTTAGATCTACTGTAAAAAGATGTGAGCGTACTACCAACCTATTATTGCGCTTAAATTCATAAAGTCTAGGTACCATAGAGGAAAGTTCATCAGAACAATTATCATGAAAGTATTCTTAGGGAAGGTTACATCTAGCCATTTCAAGTGTAAAATAATGAGACCTTGCCGCCAATCTAGTACTGCGCTTAAATTCATAAAGTCTAGGTACCATAGAGGAAAGTTCATCAGAACAATTATCATAAAAGTATTCTTAGGGAAGGGTACATTTATCAGAACAAGTACCATGAAATTATTTATAACAAAGACAGGAGAACTACGTTACGGCACTTTGAAAATGATTGAAATTATTATTATGTTGTCATTTTTCATCATATTTAGATTTCTGCTATGGTCGCACTACCTACCAAATCTGCAGGAAGACCTAAGGCAGGTCGTGGTGTGTTGTTATAGCTCAATTTCATGTTTTTCTATCCCCACTAACATCCCTAGCGTAACATAGACAAGGTTCTCCTTAGTGTGTGCCTGTACTTAACAAGACAATTTTTTGTATATCTCTTAAGCTGGGGTTTCCAGGGATTCTTTCAATGTGTTGTTTTGTTCCATTTTTTATCATTCCAAGTGCACCTACTATCACTGGCACAACTCTTGTTTTCAATTTCCACATTTTTTCTATTTCAATTTCCAGGTCTTTATATTTTGACAGTTTTCGAATTCCTTGGTTGCTATGTTACAATCCGCTGAACAAGCCGTATTAATTAATAGGCAAGTTTTTTCTTTCTGGTTTTTAACAATAATGTCCGGCCTATTTGCTTCAGTTTTCTGTCTGTGTAGATGGTGACATCTTCTATTTCTGTAACCGGTGCTGAGTGACATTCATATCAGCGTTTGTTTACATATTTTCCATAGTGTTTGCACATTGTCCAATGTAAATATTGCCCCACTCTATCGTGTCGATTTTTATATTCATTTGGGGCAAGTACAGAACAGCCTGAGATTAGGTGGTCTATTGTTTCTTAGTGTTTATCACAGATTATTTATATACGATATTTTGAATACTATGTTGTTATTTTAGAGGTGGAGGTGGGGGTTAAGCTGTCTATCATGGCATAAAAAGTATTTTATTGCTTTATGAATTTGTTTTAACCAATTTACGGTAAAATACGATGTTCGGTAATATAAGAACGCTCTATTGCTTAAGACAAAAGCTCACAGAGACTGGTAAAAGTTTCCAGCCGTAATTAGGCCTTGGCTAATAATAAGTCGACAACCGATTGTTGATTATTAAAAACACATTGAAAGAAAAAAAGTCTGTCATTTTCTTTTTCTTTTTCCTTTCTGCTTCTTTTTGCTTCATTCCTTTTTTCTTTTCTTTTCTTTTCTTTTCTTTTCGTTTCTCTTTCTTTTGTTTTTCTTTTCTTTTGTTTCTCGATTAATTTCTATTGTTTGTCTGTTTCCTTTCTTTTTTCTTCTTCTTTTTCCCTCCTTTCTTTCTTTTTTCTTTCCTTTTCTTTTCTTTTCTTTTCTTTTTCTTTTCTTTTGTTTCTCGATTAATTTCTATTGTTTATGTTTCTTTTCTTTTTTTCTTCTTTTTCCCTCCTTTCTTTTTCTTTCCCTTTCTTTTCTTTTTCTTTTTCTTTTCTTTTGTTTCTCGTTTAATTTTTATTGTTTGTCTGTTTTCTTTCTTTTTTCTTCTTCTTTTTCCCTCCTTTCTTTTTTCTTTCCTTTTCCTTTCTTTTCTTTTTCTTTTCTTTTGTTTCTCGTTTATTTTCTATTGTTTGTTTGTTTTTTTATATCTTCTTTTTATTGAAGGTAAATTACACTTTGTACAATTAAACGGTTTCATAATTTTCCGAGCCTTAACAAAGTAGTTTTCGAGAGTCGAACATTCCAGTGTGCTGTTTTCTATTCCTTTTAAGATTAAGGGAATTAGGGGAAGGAAGAAACTAAGCCTTCCCAGTGTTTTGGGATTTTCAAGGCAAATGCTTAGGGTTATTAGTGGTCATAATCTCTAGATTGTTTTATGCCGTTTGGATTTTAAATGAAGTATATAGACTCGAATTATTTATGGTTTAAACAACTACATTGGTTACTTATTTATTACTTTTTCTTTGGGATTTAAAATTTCTTTTTCTTTTTTTGTCCAATTAAAACATTTAAATTGTACTTCTTTGATTTATTTTTTTATATTTTTTAACATTAAAAATAAAATGGCGCCTTATACGACGTGAAGTATAGTTGATAAATTATTTACTAAATTATTCTATGAATTTTTTGACGAGTTCATTGATTGACAGGAACCAACAATTGGCCTCTTTTTTTCCAAGATTTTCTAACGCAGTCATTTGCAAAATCTTCTAACGTAAGGCTCAACCGACACACACAAACCAACATGCATATACATATATAAGTACATTTCTATATATACATGCTTGTATATATACTCAGGCGTAAATATATCCAATGATGCATGTGTCTGTATGCCTGAGTGCTTGCGTGTGTGTAAACGTCAGAGAAATAAGTATGCATAATCAATTCTCAAAAGTATGTCAACACAAAATGTACATATAACACAATTATGATTCGCTTTTTAAGTTTTTTAATAATTAATATATAAACATATATGCATGTATGTGTGTACGCATGTGAATACATTTACATACATTCATATATATATATATATATATATATGTGTGTGTGTGTGTGTGTGTGTGTGTGTGTATATATATATATATATATATATATGCGGTGTAGATATAGAAGAATTCAAAGGAGTATCCTGTCCATAAAGTGGTAGGATAACTCTCTATAAGAGCTCTAAATGTATATGTATATAAATACATATATAGAGCAAATATATGTAAAAATTAAGACAGACACGTTATTCTATGTTTAAGCAGAAGTATAAGCCTATTTCAGGCGAATCATTAACAGCTTCCGACTTTATTGTACAGAAGATTTTACAGGAACCATTCGTGTAAAATCATCTGTACAATAAAGACAGAAGCTGACGATGGTTCGCCTGAAATAGGTCTATACTTCCGCTTAACAATGGAATAACGTGTCTGTCTTAATATACCCTTATGCATATACATATATGTTTATGTATGTGTGTGGATGTATGTCTGTTTGTTTTTATGTGTGTGGACCAATAAGTCCGTAGCCTAATAGATGAATTTCAATCTGGAATTTTATCAATGTTTGATCTGCAGGAAGGAGAGAGGACCGAATTGACAAGAAAGGGGTTCACGTATGAAAAATATGTAAATGCGCTACAAACTTATTGATTTAAACGACGTAAATACAGAAATACGTTATAAATCTTTTTTTTTTCATGTTCATGCACTTAATTTTTATTGACTATCGATCACAGAACGATATACAATAAAAAGTTTTTATATCAAAATTCACTTAATAATTGAGAATCAAGGTACACATGTATTTATACACACTTATATATGTGAATATATATAAAATAGGTACATATATGTGTGTGTGTGTATGTGTGAGACCCACATATATATATTCGTGTGTGTTTTTGTGTGTGACCCATATATATATGTGTGTGTGTGTGTGTGTGTGTGTGTGTGCTGACTATTATATATAAATGTGTGTGTATGTGCGTGTGACCCACATATATATATATATATATATATATATATGCGTGCGTGTGTGTTTTTGTCTGTGACCATATATGTGTGTGTGTGTGTGTGTGTGTGTGTGTGTGTGTGTGTGTGTGTGTGTGTGTGTGCTGACTATTATATATAAATGTGTGTGTATGTGCGTGTGACCCACATATATATATATATATATATATATATATGCGTGCGTGTGTGTTTTTGTCTGTGACCATATATATGTGTGTGTGTGTGTGTGTGTGTGTGTGTGCTGACTATTATATATAAATGTGTGTGTATGTGCGTGTGACCCACATATATATATATATATATATATATATATATATATATATATATGCGTGCGTGTGTGTTTTTGTCTGTGACCATATATGTGTGTGTGTGTGTGTGTGTGTGTGTGTGTGTGTGTGTGTGTGTGTGTGTGTGTGTGTGTGTGTGTGTCAGATTAAATAAATTGCAAACATGTTTGCTTATTTTTAATAAAATCAGTTCATGCTCACGGATGATCTTTCGCGTCCAATGTGGTTTGGGAAGTCATTATTAATGAGAGGCTGCTTAATATTTTTTTAGTTCACAGTAAAATTTCTTTTTTTGTGGAGGAGTTGATTTGTGCTCGGTTAATTAACCCTCTAGGGCCATTCGTATCATATTTGATACAGTATTTCCCTATAAGGAAACATTTGGTATTTCCCTATAAGGAAACATTTGGTATTCATTGACTGAGCAGTCAGTACTGCTTTCATTTGAAATTTATAAAATATTTCTCTTAAAAAATTTTTCAGGAAAATATTTCTTTCAAGGCTTGTTTTCATACTGTATCAAATATGATACGAATGGCCCTAGAGGGTTAAATTGTGTATAAGTGGTGTTTTGTAGTCGTTAGGGCATTCACTCTTGCTGTTGAGAGTGCAAAAGTTTTTTGCTGCTTGTTTTTTTTTATATGAGGGGGTAGTAAATGTGTAATTGTTTGTGTCTATTAAAATGTCAAGGAAAGGGATTTCGTTATCTTGGTTAATTTCTATAATTATAAATATTAAGCAGACTCTCATTAATAATGACTTCCCAAACCACATTGGACGCGAATGATTATACGTGGGTATGAACGGATTTTACTAAAAATAAGCAAACAATGTTTGCAGTTTATTTAATCTGACATGTTTAAAAGAAAAATTGCTGCCTAAATACACAAATTTTAATATATATATATATAGGGGGGTATTTTTATTACTTTCAATTGCTTTAACTACATTTTTGTTTAATTTATTAGTTAAACATCAGTAACTTAAATACATATGTGTGTATGTGCGCGTTTTTTTTTCTCTGGGGGGCCGAGCATATTTGCTCATATATCTGTATTTATAGAGAAGTATGAATTTATATATATGAGCGTGAACAGTTATGAATATATATATATACAAAAATCTAGAGTGAGCCAAAACCTACCGCGGTTTCACACTACGGATCGTCAGGGCAAAAGCCTGACGATCCGTAGTGTGAAACGGCGGTAGGTTTTGGCTCACTCTAGATTTTTGTGTGTTTTTGCTCTACTATTGTATCTTTTCTTTCGTACTTTGTATTGAGCACTTTTTCTTGTGTTTGGTTCCGTTTGGGGTTTTTTCTTTACTGCGGAGTATTGAATGTTTTGTTCTTGTTCCGCGGGTTTCTTTTTTTTCTCCCCATTTATCCGACGTCTTAGTGCACCGGATTGTAACGGGTTTAGGTTCTGTTTGTTAATGGTTTTTTCGGAGGTTTATTTTAGTATAAATTTACGGCCGGCATACTTACAGAGTCTATGTAGTTATTATTATTATATATATATATATATATATATATATATATATATATATATATATATGTATTTATAGTTATGTGTGTGTGTATGCGTGTTTGATTACGTGCATGTGTGCGTGTGAGAAAGTGGGAGTGAGAGAGAGAGAGGAGTGTATGCTGAAAAGTTATCAGTTTGATCAAGAAAGACGCCAAAGAAAAAATCTGATGTGTATTCATTAAATTTAGAACTTTTCAATACACCGTCAAGTACATCAACATATGCGTACGAATACAAACGCTTATACACACACTTATATATATATATATATATATATATATATATATATATATATATATATATACACTTATATATATATATATATAAAAGGTGAAAAATCAAAGCTCAACAAAAGTAATTACCTTCACGAAAAATGGACTTTGCAAAATTGGGAAACTCTTTTAAAGCCTCTCAAATATTTCTATCTATTGAACATTTTTTTAAAATTATTTATGTACATTTTTTTTATTTTGTAATTATTGGATATCATTCCCCTATCTCTATCTTTATACCTGTACATATTTACATATATTTACATATATACCCTTGTCAATGTGTATCTACTTATACACGCATACACACACACAAACGCACACACACTCACACACACACATACAAGTTTCATTAAAAATCACAGACAAGTTATTATCATGAAGTTTTTTATATAATTTTTCATGCGTTCCAATTTTTTTTGAAAAAATTATATAACAACGGCTTTTTAAATTATTTACTTCATCACTATATGAAACTTTTTTCTTCGTAACCTAACCTATGGCAACCACAAACACGTGGACAAAAAACAAAAACATTAATATTTTTTACAAAAATCAAATGCACAATAACTACAGACAGTGTCACCCGAAATTATGAAACACCGATAAAATTCAAACAAAAAAATTAAATTATCTATTATATAAAATTCAGAACTGTCAACCTCAATATCAATAATAATAATTTACCTGCAGAATCCAAACTGCAAAGAACCAGAGTGGTTTACGAATTTACATATCCTTTGAAGAAATGTGTTCCTCAACAATCCAGATCCGTAAACAATTACACTGGCTACACCACAAAATTGACGAGAAGATTGACATTGCACCTTTCCCACAACAGCTCCATTCGATCTCATTTAAGCACACATCGAGATCTTCCAGGACCTACCCGTGATACGTCGTTGATAATACATACATAATAGCATCATCTACCTACAAAAGATTAGAAATAATGGAGGCATTACTAATAAAAAAGGAGAAATCCTAATATTAATATAATATGAACACGGTAACAATGTGCTTACCGTGTTCGGAACTTAACATACAAAAAAGTCTATATGCATAAACTTTACACATGTTTCTTTGCAATTAAAACAAAATTAATTCTTGCTAATGGCTAAAAGTATAGCCGAAAGCGCTCGAAAGTAGAAAACCTTTGAAGAATTCTTTATATAATTTGAGTTCAGAAAAGAAAAAAAATATACGAACACATGAAAAATTATATAAAAAAACTTAATGATAATACCTTGACTGTCATTTTGAATGAAGTTTACATAAAAGAGAGATTGTTGCCTAAATACAATATATATATATATATATATATATATATATATATATATATATATATATATATAGTGTATCGAGGCAGCAGATAATTTTCTAAACATATACTGTTAAATATAAGAGACAAATAATGTCTATTGTGTTTAATATATACCATCTTCAGAGAGGTTACAGGGACGGACGTCATGGAACTGCATTACAAATTTACAAACTGCGTCTGCTATTCGGTGACTGTTATCGTTGCTTAGCAATGTTTTATGTCAATACAAGATAAAACCATCTTTGAAGGTGGATGTCTTTATGTTAACGTCCCTGTAACCTCTCTGGAGATGACTAATGTTAGTCGAAAGCTTAGAACTAGCATAATAAAAAAATATCCAAATGTTGAACAATTTTTGTCTTTATTTTCACTTGAAAATAAAGCCAAAATACAATGTTTAGAACGGCTCATGACTAGACACAATAGACATTCAGTGTCTGTCATATTTAACAGGGTATATATATATATATATATATATATATATATATATATATATATATATATATATATTCCTTTTTGCGTCTGTCAGTAATTGGTTTTGCCAAAGTTTAAATACAGAGTTTGTGTGTATTCGAAAATATATATATATATATATATATATGAATCTATTTACAAATATCCGAATGCTTGCACTTAATTGCACATATTTGTTCACCGTGATATATATTTATGTTTGTATATGTTTCTGTGCTTATGCATGTATATGCATATTTGTGTGCATGTATGTGTGTGTGTGCGTGTGTACGTCCGTGGGTGTGCGTGTGTATATTGTGAATGATTCTACTTTGAAACAATTACGTCGAAATTTCATGTATTCAAAGCAATTCCATACATTTTAACATTAATTTCACCACGTTACTTGAACTGAGACATTGTTGCTGTTGTTATTATAATTAACATCATTATTATGATTTTTAATATTATTATTATTATTATTATGATTAATATTATCATTATTATGATTATTATTATTATTTTCATTATTATTATTATTATTATTATTATTATTATTATTATTATTATCGGCATCATCATTATGAATAGGTTATTTTGTCTATCTTTGTTGACTAGTGTTGTAACTTGTTGACTACTGGTTTTGATTCTTTCCTCATCATCAAACATGGAAGTTTGTTTATATATATATATATATATATATATATATATATATATATATATATATGGTTGGCCATAAGTCGCGCAACAAAGCATTTCAAGCAATTCTGATAATAATAAACGTTATTTTATTAAAACCAAGCTTAACTAATGAAGTGAGAAACCCGTTGTACCCGCTGGTACAATGCCAAATGCTCAAAATGCCCGCCATTTGCGTTGATGCGCAATTCCATCACTTCACGTAATTCTTTGGTGGGCGACTTATGGCCCCACCCTGTATATATATATATATATAAACTACAAGTGTATATTAAAAAAATCTGGGCCTGACCACTTTACAAAATAAAGTATTTTAATGACCTAAGATCAGAATACAAACTTTGTGATGAGGGTCAGGCCAAAATTTTTATCCACTCTCCCACTGTAAAAAAAATACATTTTCATGCGCATATTTTCTTTCTTCCGTCAAAATTAATATTACACCGATTATTGATATTATCATTATTCCTAACACTTTCTATTATTATTATTATTATTATTATTATTATTATTATTATTATTTTCATTATTGTTATTGCAATTATTATCATTATTGTTGTTGTTGTTGTTGTTAATATTATTTCTCCTAAATAAAGAGATTTATGCGTATTCAACTTTTACGAATTTTTTCATTTTTCATTTCTCCTTTTCTTTTTCTTTTTTTTTTTCATTATCGCTGAATCATTCATAGCATTTTTGTTAATATAATTCCCACTGCATATATATATATATATATATATATATATATATATCCGTTTCGCTCTATCACAATGCAGGGGAGAATTATATTAACAAAAATGCTATATATATATTGGAGCATTATGTTATATAGGCTCTCTATATCAGAACGAAGGGAGGTAACTGAATAACAACATGGAAAAAAACTGTGTCATGGGTTTTGTCCTTTCAAATCTGATGAAGTCCTTTTGAAGGGCGGAGAGTGTTACGTTCTATTTTCATTTTGTCAGTCTACACAGACGCGCGCCCGAACGCACCTGCACGCACACACACACAAACACACACACACACACATATATATATATATACACAGAATGGCTATATAATGTTTGCAAATATATGTTTGTATATATGTGTGTGTGTGACTGTGTCAGCGGTATATATGTAACTGTATATCATATATATATACATAAGTTTAAGATGCCTAAATATATAAGCACTATGTACGTAAATATGCACATATATTTACGCATAAATATAAATTATCTATAAGTATATATATGCATATTACATGTGTGTGTATTTGAATGATTGTGTGCGCACATGTGTGTGTGGGGGTCTACCTATGTGTGTGTGTGTGTATGTGTGTGTGCGCGTGTGTGTGTGTATATATATGTATATATGTGCAGAATGTACACACACGCTCATACACATATATATAATTACATATATATACATATGTACATGTATTTATATATACATGCATATATACACACACACACACATATACAGATATATATATATATATATATATATATATATATATATATATACACTCAAATACGCATGTATATGCAGAAGATATATACTCACGATTATTTATATAAATTTTACATATTTTTTCCATTTTCGTGTTCGTTTTTTTTTTTCCGCCATTGTGCGGTTTGCTTTTTGGAATATGAATTTTGTTTTGATTTTTTTTCTACATTCATATTTCTATCTATTGAACGCGTTAGTTGTGATTTTTTTCTACCCACTCAAATTGTATTGACTAGAAACTTTAATAAAAAGTGAACATTGCAAAACATTGTCTTTTGTTGGTTCTTTTTTTCCTTTTTTTTTTTTACCTCTCTCTATCCCTGTCTCATTCACGTTCTCTATATTCATCGACGTCTGCGTCAAAATGAGCACAAATTTTCCTCGAAAAATTATTTATGCAATAAACTTCCAAAGCGTAAGATAATTTATTTAATTCTGACACTGGGTCTTTATCATTACAAAAGATTTTTTCTTTCTTTTTTGCATGTTCCGCTTTTTCTTTTTTTTCTTTTTTTTTTTTTTTTTGTGTTCTGCCATTTTTTTTTTTTGTTTCTTTTTATGTGTTCGGCCTTTTTTTCCTTTCTTTTTATGTGTTCGGCCTTTTTTTCTTTTCTTTTTATGTTCGGCCTTTTTCTTGTTTCTTTTTATGTGTTCTGCCATTTTTTGTTTCTTTTTATGTGTTCTGCCATTTTTTGTTTCTTTTTATGTGTTCTGTCTTTTTTGTTTCTTTTTATGTATTCTGCCTTTTTTTGTTTCTTTTTATGTGTTCTGTCATTTTTTCCTTTCTTTTTATGTGTTCGGCCTTTTTTTCCTTTCTTTTTATGTTCGGCCCTTTTTCTTGTTCTCCTTTCTTTTTATGTGTTCTGCCATTTCTTGTTTCTTTTTATGTGTTCTGCCATTTTTTGTTTCTTTTTATGTGTTCTGTCTTTTTTGTTTCTTTTTTATGTATTCTGCCTTTTTTTGTTTCTTTTTATGTGTTCTGCCATTTTTTCCTTTCTTTTTATGTGTTCTGCCATTTTTTCCTTTCTTTTTATGTGTTCGGCCTTTTTTTCCTTTCTTTTTATGTGTTCGGCCTTTTTTTCCTTTCTTTTTATGTTCGGCCTTTTTCTTGTTTCTTTTTATGTGTTCTGCCATTTCTTGTTTCTTTTTATGTGTTCGGCCTTTTTTTGTTTCTTTTTATGTGTTCTGCCTTTTTTGTTTCTTTTTATGTGTTCTGCCATTTTTTGTTTCTTTTTATGTGTTCCGCCTTTTTTGTTTCTTTTTATGTGTTCTGCCATTTTTTGTTTCTTTTTATGTGTTCTGCTTTTTTTTCTTTCTTTTTACATGTTCTGCATTTTTTGTTTCTTTTTATGTGTTCTGCCTTTTTTGTTTCTTTTTATGTGCTCTGCCTCAATTCGTTTCTTGCTTTCGTAGCTACAACATTTCAGTTTTCTTCAGATCTACAATCAGGAAGCAAAGATAGGTGTCTTCTTTGTTGGTGGCGCTCTCAGTCTTTCTGTGGTAGACTGTTTGCCGACCAAGGCTATAGAATCCAATCTGTCCTGTTATTTGACTCATAGCTAGAGGGGGAAGAGATGTATTATATTATTAAATAGTAATTAGTGGGGGATCAGTTTTCTATTGTTATGAAGTAATAAACTGATCCCCTACTAATTATTATTTAATAATATAATACATCTCTTCCCCCTCTAGCTATGAGTCAAATAGTTTATTACTTCATAACAATAGAAAACTGATCCCCCACTTTATGCCCAGTAGAAGCCTTAATCATATCTCCAACTATTATATTCCATCAGTCAGTTAAGTGCCATACGTGATACACGCTTCAGGCGATCAGGTCTCGAAAGAGACATGACTGACTGAGCAGAAGATTATCCCGCAGTAGGTTGCCATTGCTTTCTGCGGTAGACTGGTTGCCGGCCAAGGCTATAGAATCCAATCTGTCCTGTT
Source organism: Ascarosepion bandense (assembly GCA_037127315.1). NCBI lineage: Eukaryota > Metazoa > Mollusca > Cephalopoda > Sepiida > Sepiidae > Ascarosepion > Ascarosepion bandense. Next base: position 170,106 of record JBBBDQ010001264.1, read on the forward strand.
ATTTAACCCATAACTGGAAGGAAGAGACGGATTAATACCTTTCCTAAGGGTATTTGCGCGTAAGTGAATGCAATGAATTCAACTGGAATTCGAACTCAGCTTACCGATTTCTCGTTTTGAACCGATATCCACTGCACAACAACGCTCGTCACCTCTTGGTATCTCTCCCAAACAAATGCCCCGCCATCTATTTGCTCAGGCCTATCAAGTGTGCGCCACGCTGTTTTTCTCTCTCTTTCCTCCATTCCAACTTGTGAATATTAAATTCTCCTGGCCTTCTGTTGTGGATTCCAGGTGAGGAACCGCACAAAATAATGAACAACAAAACAGATAATTGAGATAGAAAAATATGTTCTATTGAACGTAAAGATACAAACTGGAACGCAGGTTAGTAATCCAGGAATACGATTAGTAGTAACATATATATATATATATATATATATATATATATATATATATATATGTACATATATATATATATATATATATATATGTATATATATATAAGAAAAATTAAGACAGACAAGTTATTTCATGGTAAATCGGAAGTTTTGGCCTATTTCAGGCAAACCATCGTCAGCTTCCGTCTTTATTTAACAAAGGATTTTACACAAATGATATTCATAAAGACCTAAAAAAACGAATAAAAATAACGATCGCTCCCTTAAAATAGAAAATTTATAGAAAAAATACATCAGTTCATGATCGTGTAAAATCCTTTGTTAAATAAAGACGGGAGCTGCCGATGGTTCGCCTGAAATAGGCCATACTTTCAATTCACCATGAAATAACGTGTCTATCTTAGTTTTTCTTATATTTGGTTTATATGTATTTGTATACATATATGTTTAGAGCTCTCTTAGAGAGTTATCCTACCACTGTATGTACAGGATACTCCTTTGGATTTTTCTATACCCACACTGCATGCTGATATATATATATATATATATATATATATATATATATATATATATATATATATATATATAAGTCTTTGAAGTGAAGCCGTGCTAGAATTAGTATGTCCACGTCGGAAGCTGACGGGTGTTGTGTAATACTATTCTGACTGAGTGGAGCTCAGAGCTACTATGACTACTGACACGGTATTCTCTGTGAAATGTCGGTATCTTACGGTAACCTGACGGATCTCTTACGATGTCTTTCGGATCGGATCCTGATCGCTTTATTGCAGGAGTATATGTATAATCAAGTCATAGAAAAAGGGGAGATCCCACAACACCTTCCTTCCTCATTACGTGTCCCAGGTAACTTAACTGTCTCTTCCTGATGTTATGTATGATTTTCCTTTTCGTTTGCATTCTCTCCAACACCTCATCGTTGCTCAATCCATGGTATCCTCAGCATCCTTCTGCAAAACCACATTTCTGCCGGCTCGGGCTTCTCCTTCATTTCTGATAAGATCGTCCAACATTCACTTTCATACAGAAGGACAGACATCACATCGCAATCCAGCGATCTTCTTCTATGTGCTCTGTCACTTCCGGACCTAGCTGATCATGGCTTTCCCCGTCTCCCTATCCCTGGTGGCTCTTAGCACGCCTCCTCCTGTTATACCATGCAACCGTCGTTCCATCATCCACCTGATTAGGTCCTTCAAATATGTTATCCGCTGTTTTCCTCTGTCTCTTTTTCCCTGTATCTGGCCTGTGAGTATCAGATTCTCCAAGCCCTCCTTCCTCATTGCATGTCCCAGGATCTTCAGCTGTCTCTTCCTAATGCTCAGTATTAGTTTCCTTTTTGTTTCCATCATTTCCAAAACCTCGTCATTGCTCACATGCTCGATCCATGATGTCGTTCTAAAAGAAGACTAAATTTGTCAATCTTTCAAACAATATATTATATTGTTATGGTGAAGCACATCTATTCCTCAGATAATGGACTCTCCCTCCTATATTAATAAGAGTTAACAGGAAGTTAACTCGAGAAGATCTGGGAAAATTCATAGGAGCTCATAGAAGTTCTAGACAGTTTTTTAGAGTTCTACTGGAGTTCAGTAGAACTACTAGGCAGTTGATATTAGTCAGCAATTAGCCAAATGCTAAGGAGTGAGCTTTCAGTGGAAGATTACCAAGTTCCTAACATTTGGGGTGAACTCTTTTTTTATTGTATAAAATACTCTTTATTTATTGTATAAAATACAATTGTATAGAACTCTTTATTTATTGTATAAAATGCAATTGTGGCACAAGACCGGTTTGGGGGTGGGCAAAAAATTCAGGTTGGTCTTCAGTACCTCTCCTATACCTAACTAATCCGACTCACGACCCAAACATACTTTGCAATTTTCTCATCCACCACAAGAACTTGTCCATCAGCATTCAATTCTTCATATACCAAAATACCTCAAACGTACCAGAGACTTAAAAAAGCAATAGAACTCTAAAGAACTCCCTAGAACTCCTAAGAACTTCTATGAACTTCCTAAGAACTTCTCGAGTTAACTTCCTGTTAACTCTTATAAATATAGGAGGGAGAGTCCATTACCTGAGGAATAAGTGTGTTTCACCATAATACAATCTACTCTGCGAAAATGTTTATAAACAGCATCACTAAGAAAAACTGTAGAAATGATGACAAATTTGATCCTTATTGAAGCAAAACAAATGGTAAGATGCAATAATCAAAGAGCCCAGCAATGTCTAAATGTGTCGAGCGCTGTGGCCAAAAGATTCAACTGCCACTAAGTCAGTCAGTTAAGTGTCATACGTGATACACGCTTGGACGATCATGTCTCGAAAGAAACATGACTGACTGGTCAGAAGATTATCCCGCAGTAGGTTGCCATTGCTTTCTGCGGTAGACTGGTTGCCGACCAAGGCTATAGAACTCAATCTGTCCTGTTATTTGTCTCATAACTAGAGGGGGAAGAGATGTATTATATTAAGTAGTAATTAGTGGGGGGGGATCAGTTTATTACTTCATAACAATATAAAACCGATCCCCCACTTTATGACCAGTAGAAGCCTTAATCATCTTTCCAACTATTATATTCAGTCAGTCAGTTAAGTGTCATACGTGATACACGCTTGGTCGATCATGTCTCGAAAGAGATATGACTTACTGCAGTAGGTTGTCATTGCTTTATGTGGTGGACTGGTTGCCAACCAAGTCTATAGAAACCAATATGTCCTGCTATTTAACCCATAGCTGCAGAGAGAAGAAACGGGTTAATACCTTCCTCAAGGATATTTGCGCGTAAGTGAATGCAACGAATTCCACAAGAATTCGAACTGAACATCCCGATTTTTCGTTCCGACCCGAAACCCACTGCACCACAATGAACACCCTCATCTGCCAAACCATTTATTCAGAAAGACGTCATTTAAATTCCGTAAATAAAAGACGGTATTCAGATCGTTAAATTTACTCTAGGCTGCCTCGGGGATATCGCAGGGTTGTTTCCAGATCACCACAGTAATTCCATCGGAAAACAAATTGAAGAAAATGCTGAAATCAACATTTTACGACATAGATGTGCCGAAGACGTCAATAAATTATTGTTAAACTAGCAGTATAGCCCGGCGTTGCTCGGGTGTAATGAAAGCTTTAAAACTAATCCATGGTCCTGGAGCTCAGACTCTTTGGACGTTGGCACGAAAGACTAAAAAGCAATAGTTGTTTCCAGTTAAAGTGAAACCGTAAACTGAAAGAAAAATGAATGGATGTAAGTCAAATTTTGATTTCCTGGTATTGATATCAAATAAGTTTTTCGTCGTAAACTGAATTTTAAAGGCTAAATAAGTCCTCTGAGTAAATGGTCTCATGGCTGAGACTAAGAACTACAATCATACCTACTTAGAGCCAAAGCCGAAGCAAAAACTAAAATAAAAGGGCTGAAAAAAATACAGACATACGGACAAATAAACCGACACACACAAGCATCTCGCCTTTTATATATATATATATTATCGATATTCTGCACTATTGTAAAAACTGTAACCTTGACATTTCTGAATATCGTTTCTTATGTCTTTGTCTATGAGTGTAGATTAAAATTTGATTAAAATCGGACAACTCCTTCTATAACCCGATTTTTTTTATTATCGATTTTCGATATTTATCGGGGGTACCTAGACACAAAACCTAGCTAAGAACACTTGCAGACGCTTATAGTAAAACTGTGTAAATTTTCAAGAAAATCGGTTCAGCTGTTTTGGAGTCTATAGGTAATGGACACACACACAGAGACAAAGATCCATTTATAAAAAGTTTAGATTAGTATTTTTGTCTTGAAGAGATCTTCCGACTAGCTTTGACTCCAAGAGCCAGCTTTAGAATCACGTGCGAAAGAAGTTAGCATGGAAAGGAAATTAATAACCTCTCCGTGGGCGGAAGAGCACAACGAATCACTTGGGGGTCGCAGTCAAAAAACAGATTAATTTCAGAGAGTGTGAGAGGAACCGGAACTGCCGACAAAGACACGTACCCATATTTGTCCTGCCGGGCACACCGGAAAAAAAAAATGACCTAGCAGCCAGTTTGTGTTTGGTTGGCATATGTTTACGTTCAATTTTGGTGGCCGGTACTGACCTGGTTATAATCGATTCAGTGAACAGGCTTCAAGTTCGCATATCAGGCTGTTTAAATGTAGTGCTTCATCCATAGAGTTCCAATTTATTCCATACTGTATTCGATTAGGCATTAACTGCAAAAAATATAACGTGCATTCATTTTGAAAATTTAAATTAGGTCAAGCTAGCTCGGACATTGATAAGTCTATCACGACAACCATCACGGTTCTGTATCAAAATCGGCAGGTCATTAGGATGGTATTCTGAATCATAACATAGCTGGTCAATGTAGATGGTTGCTGGTCAATGTAGATGGTTGCTGGTCAATGTAGATGGTTGCTGGTCAATGTAGATGGTTGCTGGTCAACCAAAACGTCTTGCGCCACGGCTAGATGACCAGAACAGTAGATCACTTGTGAGTTATTGTTTTACTCGCCACCAGTCTCCTACAAAACACATTCTGCGTTCGTGTAAGATTGTAGAAATATCGGGGATGGGACCATAGAGCAGTGATTTACTTGGCTGTTGTCTCCAAGAGATGTTAAGTATAGCTCTCAACATCCTGGTGTAGGTTCCATCAAGCTTCGACTCAGTTATTTTAGTTAAAGTTTAGTGACATTATACATTAACACTGCTTCTACAATGGCATGAAAGAAACTCCCTTTGATGTTGCCTGATTGATCAGATTTAGAAAGCATGTAAAATTATGTTAGATTGTAGAAATATCAGATATGGGTCCAAAAGAATTGTGATTTAGTTGGATGTTGCCTCCAAGAGATGTTAAGAATCGTTCTCGGCATCTGAGTGATGGTTCCATCATGTATAGACTCAAGGGTTTTTGTTAATGTCCAATGCCAGTGGTACCATACATTAACACTGCATCTACAATGGCATGAATAAAACTCCCTTTGAGGTTGCCTGATAGATCAGATTTAGAAAGTATGTAAAATTGTTAGATTCTAGAAATATCCGTGATGGATCTATAAAGTTATGATTTAGTAGGATGCTGTCTTCAAGAGATGTTAAATGGCACTCAGTATCCTAGTATAGGTTTATTCAAGCTTAGACTCAAGGGTTTTGGTTAATGTCCAATGCCAGTGGTACCATACATTAACACTACCTCTACAATGGCATCAAAGAAACTCCCTTTGAGGTTGCCTGATAGACCAGATTTAGAAAGCATGTAAAATTATGTTAGACTGTAGAAATATCAGTGATGGGTCCATAGAGTTATGTTTAAGTTGAATGTTATCTCCAACAGATGTTAAATATAGCTCTCGGCATCTGAATGATGGTTCCATCATGTATAGACTCTAGGGTATTGGCTAATGTCCAAGTAGTGGCACCATATATTAACACTGCCTCTAGAATGGCATCAAAGAAACTCCCTTTGATGTTGCCTGATAGATCAGATTTAGAAAGTATGTAAAATTGTTAGATTGTAGAAATATCAGCGATGGGTCCAAAAGAGCCGTGATTTAATTGAATGTTGTCTCCAAGAGATCTTAAGTATAGTTCTCCGCATCCAAGTGTAGGTTCCATCAAGCTTAGACTTAAAAATTTTAGTTAATATCCAAGCAGTGGAACCATGCATTAAAACCGCCTCTAGAGTAGCTGAAAGAAATCTCCGCTTGCAGTTGTCTGGCAGATCAGATTTCCAGATTCAGTCAGTTAAGGGCGATCATGTCTCGAAGAGACATGACTGCCTGAGCAGAAGATTATCCCGCAGTAGGTTGCCATTGCTTTCTGCTGTAGACTGGTTGCCAGCCATGGCTATAGAACCCAATCTGTCCTGATATTTGACTCATAGCTAGAGGGAGAAGAGATGTATTATATTATTGAGTAGAAATTAGTGGGGGATCAGTTTTTTACTTCATAACAACATAAAACTGATCCCCCACTTTATGCCCAGTAGACGCCTTAATCATGATTCCAAATATTATATTCAGTCAGTCAGTCAGTTAAGTGCCATACGTGATACATGCTTGGTCGATCATGTCTCGAAAGAGACATGACTGACTGGGCAGAAGATTATCCCACAGTAGTTTGCCATTGCTTTCTACGGTAGACTGGTTGCCGGCTAAGGCTACAGAACCCAGTCTGTCCTGTTATTTAACCCATAACTGGAGGGAAGAGACGGGTTAATACCTTTCCCAAGGCTATTTGCGTGTAAGTAAATGCAAGGAATTCGACTAGATTTCGAACTCGGCTTCCCAATTTCTCGTTCCGAGCTGATATCCACTGCACCACAACGCACATCCGCAGATTTCCAGATTCCATTCATTTTATTCAAGGTGGTCCATATTTTAACTATGCGAAGTCCCACATCCTTTTTCAGTAGAATTTATTTTGCTTCCTGAGGAGGTAAAAGATTTCACAGATTTTATCGATTTAACTGAGACACTTTTTGAGACTTGCCGGTTGAAGACGATGATATTTGAGAGGAGTAGAATAGCCACATTCTATATTCGTAAAACTTTAAAGTGGGTAACTGTTATAGTGCCCTTCTACGAGAAATGGACTCTTTCTCTTTATATATATATATATATATATATATATATATATATATATATATATATATATATATTAAATTATATTTTAGAATATGTACATAATTTTTCTATATATATCCACGAAAAAGGTACGTTTGTTTCGACATTGAAACTTCAATGTCTCATCAGGTGGTGTGTAAAGTAATGGAAAGCCTCTTTCCTTATATTTGTTTAGTTTTGTTAGAGGTGTTGGTGGGGGTTAGTGATAGAGGAATAAGTCTCTGACCGTTGGAATTTTTGGAGAGGGTGTTTTTTAAAGTGGTTGATTAATGAGAGTCTTTGATTTCTAGACAGATTTAACCTTGTACGTTTTTATTATCTAGTGACTAGACTATATCCTTTGGATTTCTTAGCAAAGTCGGCCCCTCAAATACAAACATTCTACTTTCCCCCTATATTAAATTCTACTAATTACGCACTTATTACCTACGTTTATCTAGTACATAAATAACCCTAACATTAAAATTTACCTCTTACATTAAATTTTACCACAATATAATTAAAAATTTGAAATTTAATAGAAAAAATTGGTTTCCAAACTGTGATCTAATTAAGATTTAAAATTTAATTGAAAAAATTCCTGAATCCAAAATTATAATTAAATATACAAATTTAGATTATTTACAAAAACCCCACCGATATACAAAAAATATTCTGTACTGAACACGCATCCCACCCCTAACCTGCTTCTCTAAGAAACCACTTTAAAAAACACCCTCTCCAAAATTTCCAACGGTCAGAGACTTATTTCCCTATCACTAACCCCCACCAACACCTCTAACAAAACTAAACAAATATAAGGAAAGAGGCTTTCCATTACTTTACACACCACCTGATGAGACATTGAAGTTTCAATGTTGAAACAAACGTACCTTTGTCGTGGATATATATAGAAAAATTATGTACATGTTCTAAAATATTATTTATAATAAATATTCACAGCTCTATATATTATATATCGAACACTGTTTTAAATTAATGTTTTAGACGTTGTAAGAATTCTTTCTTCGTTCTATATTCACTCGGATATATATATATATATATATATATAATTGCCTGCGTGACTTCCGGAAGGCGGTTAACGGCAGTCATCGATAGCAAGTACAGCAGTTCATGACAGTTAAAGCCAGCTACAATTCAGGCAATAAGCAGCGTAACTATACCATTCTGGCTTATTTCTATTTACTATTTACCAACACTTCGGAACGACAAATCGGGGAGCCGAGTTCGAATTCCAGTCGAATTCCTTGCATTCACTTACGCACAAATATCTTTGGGAAAGGTATTAATCCGTATCTTCTATCCAGTTATGGGTTAAATAATAGGACAGATTGTGTTCTATTGCCTTGGTTGGCAACCGGTCTCCCACAGAAAGCAACGGCAACCCACTGTGGGATAATCTTCTACCCAGTGTAGGGGCCTCAATGAGGCTTAGTAAATTGGCCTTGTGGCAAACACGTCCGAAATCCACACAATTTAAACATCAAAAGGTTGAAGGATGGATGTTGAAATGTGGTAGGATAAAATATTTCGTTTGTACCTTAAAGCAAAGATTTATTAACCGAATGACAAAATTGTAAGAAGAAAAATATAATTGAAATTTGTCAACTGAACACGATAACATATTTGTGGGAAGAAAAATGTTCATAAAGAAAATGCATGTCGCTTTGTAGTTAAAATTGTTCAAAGAGAAATGTAAGTATTTAAAATGTCTCACAGAAGTTTAGAGTTCATGGTTTGATAGTAGCAGAATGTAAAGTCTTCTGTTCCTTCCCCTTTTTCGGTAAGTGGGCAACAGCGTGAGAAAGAAGGGAAAACAAATAAAGAAATTGTACTTAGAGTGTCCTGTTGTTATTGTTGTTGCTGTTTTCTTTGGTGGCGTGGAGTTAAAACTGAAGAAATGTCGAATGAATATGAGACACGCCTTTACGTCGGGATCGGCTTCTTGAAATTTCTTTTGTTACATTGCTATAAGGTCCGTCAGCTAACCGCTCCCATGCTGGACATGTCTTTCACCGGTAACGGAATGTGGTTAAATTGTGTATTATCGTCATGTGAACGGTTCCGTTTCTTTTTAGGTGTAAAAAAAATTTGACTAACATCATATATCAATTTTCGATTTGCTATGCAATTAGGATCCAGAATTTTGCGTTTCACACTGATTTGTGAAATTTGCCTTGGTATAGGTTTTTCCAAAATGCTTTTAGTCGTTTGAATACGATTTTGCGGGTGTACAATTTTACTTTGTGTGTTTTAGTTGACTGTTGGCTATAGGATGTGTATCCTATACCAGTCAGTTATGTCTCTTTCGAGACATGATCACCCAAAGCGTGTATCACGTATGGCACTTAACTGACTGAATATAATAGTTGAAAATAATTAAAACTTCTACTAGGTATAAAATGGGGGGTCGGTTTTATATTGTTATGAAGTAATAAACTGACCCACCACTAATTACTTCTTAATAATATAATACATCACTCCCCGCTCTAGCTATGAGTCAAATAACATGACAGATTGGGTTCTATAGCATTGGCTGGCAACCAGTCTACCGCAGAAAGCAATGGCAACCTACTGCTGGATAATTTCCTGGCCAGTCAGTCATGTCTTTTTCGAGACATGATCACCTAAAGCTTGTATCACGTATGACACTTAACTGACTGACTGAATATAATATTTGAAAACATGATTAAGGTCTCTGCTGGGCATAAAGTGGGGGATCAGTTTTATATTGTAATGAAGTAATAAACTGCCCCCTCACTAATTACTTCTTAATAATATAATCTATCTCTCCCCCCTCTAGATATGAGTCAAATAACAGGTCAGATTGGGTTCTATAGCCTTGGCTAGCAAACAGTCTACTGCAGAAAGCTATTGCAACCTACTGCGGGATAATCTTCTGCCCAGTCAGTCATGTCTCTTTCGAGATATGATCGCCCAAAGCGTGTATCACGTATGGCACTTAACTGACTCACTGAATATAATAGGGCATAAAATGGGGGATCAGTTTTATATTGTTTTGAAGTAATAAACTGATCCCCCAATAATTACTACTTAATAATACAATACATTTCTTCCCCCTCTAGCTATGAGTCAAATAACAGGACAGATTGGGTTCTATAGCCTTGGTCGGCAACCAGTCTACCGCAGAAAGCAATGGCAGCCTACTGCGGGATAATCTTCTGCCCAGTCAGTCATGTCTCTTTCGAGACATGATCGCCCATGCGTGTATCACGTATGGCACTTAACTGACTGATTTGGGTCCATGTTCTTGTTATTCTAATACACTGTCTTGAACTTATTTTCTGTGTTCCGTGTTATATTTCCGGCCAAACCGGTCATTAGATCTTTGCGGTGAAGTTTCGCCACAAAAACTCCACAACAAATTGTCGACGAAGATCTAAGACAGTAACCTTTTATTAAATGAAAATTCCGGTGACCCTTTTTGTCAAATCTAAGCAACCTTCGTTGGGAAATCAAAAATAATCTCTATTGACTCTCATTGGGATCAGCATGTTATATAAATACACAGATGTTAGTATATAATATGTGTTACTGTAGTAGACAGGAAATTAAGAATTCAAAACAAACTTCTTCATTTTAACAAAAATTTACAATGACGTATGAAATCCTGGTTTGTTCCCAAATAGAAAAAAAAATTAACCATGTGCTTAAAGAAAAAGTCGGAACTGGATTTCGCAAGTAGATGTTAAATTGATATTCTGACCAATTGAAGCAATTCGCAAGGCCATAAGGACTTTGCGATCCAGTGTGAAAAATCTAAATACTATAAAAGGCCCCGGTCAGCGTCAGCTAGATAGTCAGGGAAGAAGCAGCAGAGACAACAAGCTAAAATGTAACGGAAGAAGCTTCAAGTGACCCGGACATTATCCTCTTTCTCCTTCTTTCTCGTGTGCTGATTTCTTTTACTTCTTCTTCTCCCTTCAAGGACACTCCTACAAACATACGTACGCATATACTCTTTCAGCAAATTACTACTATGAACATTTGTATTAAATCTTGATATCCTTAACTTTCTCATAGAACTTTTAAGTACTACCTATTCTTGTTATTCTATTGTTTTAATAAATTTCTATTTTAACATCAAAAATGCATATTTTCATTCTTACTCTATTCCACACTATTCCACACATTCTAACCTGCCGACAACCAACTTTCTGATGAAAACCTTTTGATAATTTTGATGAAAATTCTGGATAAAATCCGTAAGCTGTAAGGAGTTTGGTTATGTATGACACAAGGCCGAATCAAATAAGCATTAACCATCCCCCTACGGCTACATTATATATCCTCAAACTCCAACTTCACTTTTAATTTAGCCCTGATTCACAACTATTTCATTTTTTCTCGATGGAGTTCTGACAAGAGAGAGAAACGAAGACCAGTTACGTTTTTTCTAATTTTTCTCCTCCTTCCTTAATATATACAGGGTGACCAGAAAAAACGAGAATTTTTTAAGTGTGTATTGACAGACATGAGCAAGTGGCAGCACTACGAAACAGTGGCCTTGTGGGATAAGAAATTAAGAATTAAATAAAACCAACCCTCTTTTTCACTTTTACAAAGATTCACAATGACGTGTGAAATCCTGGGTTTCCCAAAATAGAAAAAGAATTGACTATGTGCTTAAAGAAAAAGTCAAAACTGGATTTCGCAAGTAGGTGTTAAACTACTTTTCTGACCAATGGAAGCGACTTGCAAGACCAAAAAGGACTTCGCGAGTCAGTGCGAAAAATCTAATTACAATAAAAAAATACTTGATCAGCGTCAGAGTCAGAGTGAGAGTATGTAAAATGTAACGAGAGAAGCTTCGAGTCAACTCTGACATTCGTCCTCTTTCTCTTTCCTTCTCGTGTACTGATCCATTTTACTTCTTCTCCATCCAAAGACATTCCTACGAAACAAACGCTCATACATACGTACGCATACGTACGTACGCATATACTCTTTCAAAAATTACTACTACGAACATTTTCTACAAATCTTGATATCTTTAACTTTCTCACTGATCATTAATTTCTACGAATTCTTGTTATTCTTTCCTTTTAATAAATTTCTATTTTAACAAGAAAAATGTATATTTTATTCTTACACTATTCTCCTATTTCACACATTCCAACCAGATGAAAACCTTCTGAAAATTCTGATGATGATAATTCTGAAAAAAACTTGTAAGCTGTAGGGAGTTCGGTTATTTATGACACGAGGCCGAATTAAAGAAATATTAACCATCCCCCTATAGCTTCAGCCTCACTCTGACATTTCAGTAACCATGGATCAGTGGAACGGGCAACAGCGTGAGTTAGCCATAAAAATGTTTTAAAAAACGATAGTTTTTTGACAGCTGCGCAGAGGAAGTTTTGCCAAATTGTCAGTTTGTGATTCTTTCTTGTGGGGCCAAGAACTCTGGATGAGTTAAAACAGAGAATTCAGATTAAGATTCACAGTAACCCAGCTGATATGTTGCAGCGGTCAATGAGGAATCTCCACAGCAGATTTTTTGTGGGACCATCTCAAGAGTAAAGTGTACACGACTCGACCAAGAACTCTGGATGAGTTAAAACAGAAAATTCAGGTTAAGATTAACAGTATCCCAGCTGATATGTTGCAGCGCTCAATGAGGAATCTCCACAGCATATATTTTGTGGGGCCATCTCAAGACTAAAGTGTACACGACTCGACCAAGAACTCTGGATGAGTTAAAACAGAGAATTCAGGTTAAGATTAACAGTATCCCAGCTGATATGTTGCAGCGGTTAATGAGGAATCTCCACAGCAGATTTTTTGTGGGGCCATCTCAAGAGTAAAGTGTACACGACTCGACCAAGAACTCTGGATGAGTTAAAACAGAGAATTCTGGTTAAGATTCACAGTATCCCAGCTGATATGTTGCAGCGGTCAATGAGGAATCTCCACAGCAGATTTTTTGTGGGGCCATCTCAAGAGTAAAGTGTACACGACGCGACCAAGAACTCTGGATGAGTTAAAACAGAGAATTCAGGTTAAGATTAACAGTATCCCAGCTGATATGTTGCAGCGCTCAATGAGGAATCTCCACAGCAGATTTTTTGTGGGGCCATCTCAAGAGTAAAGTGTACACGACGCGACCAAGAACTCTGGATGAGTTAAAACAGAGAATTCAGGTTAAGATTAACAGTATCCCAGCTGATATGTTGCAGCGGTCAATGAGGAATCTCCACAGCAGAGTTTTTGTGGAGCCATCTCAAGAGTAAAGTGTACACGACGCGACCAAGAACTCTGGATGAGTTAAAACAGAGAATTCAGGTTAAGATTCACAGTATCCCAGCTGATATGTTGCAGCGGTCAATGAGGAATCTCCACAGCAGATTTTTTGTGGTGCCATCTCAAGAGTAAAATGTACACGACTCGACCAAGAACTCTGGATGAGTTAAAACAGAGTGTTCAGATTAAGATTCACAGTATCCCAGCTGATATGTTGCAGCGGTCAATGAGGAATCTCCACAGCAGAGTTTTTGTGGAGCCATCTCAAGAGTAAAGTGTACACGACGCGACCAAGAACTCTGGATTAGTTAAAACAGAGAATTCAGGTTAAGATTCACAGTATCCCAGCTGATATGTTGCAGCGGTCAATGAGGAATCTCCACAGCAGATTTTTTGTGGTGCCATCTCAAGAGTAAAGTGTACACGACGCGACCAAGAACTCTGGATGAGTTAAAACAGAGAATTCAGGTTAAGATTCACAGTATCCCAGCTGATATGTTGCAGCGGTCAATGAGGAATCTCCACAGCAGATTTTTTGTGGTGCCATCTCAAGAGTAATGTGTACACGACGCGACCAAGAACTCTGGATGAGTTAAAACAGAGATTTCAGATTAAGATTAACAGTATCCCAGCTGATATGTTGCAGCGGTCAATGAGGAATCTCCACAGCAGATTTTTTGTGGTGCCATCTCAAGAGTAAAGTGTACACGACGCGACCAAGAACTCTGGATGAGTTAAAACAGAGAATTCAGGTTAAGATTCACAGTATCCCAGCTGATATGTTGCAGCGGTCAATGAGGAATCTCCACAGCAGATTTTTTGTGGTGCCATCTCAAGAGTAAAGTGTACACGACGCGACCAAGAACTCTGGATGAGTTAAAACAGAGAATTCAGGTTAAGATTCACAGTATCCCAGCTGATATGTTGCAGCGGTCAATGAGGAATCTCCACAGCAGATTTTTTGTGGTGCCATCTCAAGAGTAATGTGTACACGACGCGACCAAGAACTCTGGATGAGTTAAAACAGAGATTTCAGATTAAGATTAACAGTATCCCAGCTGATATGTTGCAGCGGTCAATGAGGAATCTCCACAGCAGATTTTTTGTGGGGCCATCTCAAGAGTAAAGTGTACACGACGCGACCAAGAACTCTGGATGAGTTAAAACAGAGAATTCAGGTTAAGATTCACAGTATCCCAGCTGATATGTTGCAGCGGTCAATGAGGAATCTCCACAGCAGATTTTTTGTGGGGCCATCTCAAGAGTAAAGTGTACACGACGCGACCAAGAACTCTGGATGAGTTAAAACAGAGAATTCAGGTTAAGATTAACAGTATCCCAGCTGATATGTTGCAGCGGTCAATGAGGAATCTCCACAGCAGATTTTTTGTGGTGCCATCTCAAGAGTAAAGTGTACACGACGCGACCAAGAACTCTGGATGAGTTAAAACAGAGAATTCAGGTTAAGATTAACAGTATCCCAGCTGATATGTTGCAGCGGTCAATGAGGAATCTCCACAGCAGATTTTTTGTGGGGCCATTTCAAGAGTAAAGTGTACACGACTCGACCAAGAACTCTGGATGAGTTAAAACAGAGAATTCAGGTTAAGATTAACAGTATCCCAGCTGATATGTTGCAGCGGACAATGAGGAATCTCCACAGCAGATTTTTTGTGGGGCCATCTCAAGAGTAAAGTGTACACGACTCGACCAAGAACTCTGGATGAGTTAAAACAGAGAATTCAGGTTAAGATTCACAGTATCCCAGCTGATATGTTGCAGCGGTCAATGAGGAATCTCCACACCAGTTTTTTGTGGAGCCATCTCAAGAGTAAAGTGTACACGACTCGACCAAGAACTCTGGATGAGTTAAAACAGAGTGTTCAGATTAAGATTCACAGTATCCCAGCTGATATGTTGCAGCGGTCAATGATGAATCTCCAAAGCAGAGTTTTTGTGGAGCCATCTCAAGAGTAAAGTGTACACGACGCGACCAAGAACTCTGGATGAGTTAAAACAGAGAATTCAGGTTAAGATTCACAGTATCCCAGCTGATATGTTGCAGCGGTCAATGAGGAATCTCCACAGCAGATTTTTTGTGGGGCCATCTCAAGAGTAAAGTGTACACGACGCGACCAAGAACTCTGGATGAGTTAAAACAGAGAATTCAGGTTAAGATTCACAGTATCCCAGCTGATATGTTGCAGCGGTCAATGAGGAATCTCCACAGCAGATTTTTTGTGGTGCCATCTCAAGAGTAATGTGTACACGACGCGACCAAGAACTCTGGATGAGTTAAAACAGAGAATTCAGGTTAAGATTAACAGTATCCCAGCTGATATGTTGCAGCGGTCAATGAGGAATCTCCACAGCAGATTTTTTGTGGGGCCATCTCAAGAGTAAAGTGTACACGACTCGAGCAAGAACTCTGGATGAGTTAAAACAGAGTGTTCAGATTAAGATTCACAGTATCCCAGCTGATATGTTTCAGCGGTCAATGATGAATCTCCACAGCAGAGATTTTGTGGAGCCATCTCAAGAGTAAAGTGTACACGACGCGACCAAGAACTCTGGATGAGTTAAAACAGAGAATTCAGGTTAAGATTCACAGTATCCCAGCTGATATGTTGCAGCGGTCAATGAGGAATCTCCACAGCAGATTTTTTGTGGTGCCATCTCAAGAGTAAAGTGTACACGACGCGACCAAGAACTCTGGATGAGTTAAAACAGAGAATTCAGGTTAAGATTCACAGTATCCCAGCTGATATGTTGCAGCGGTCAATGGGGAATCTCCACAGCAGATTTTTTGTGGGGCCATCTCAAGAGTAAAGTGTACACGACTCGACCAAGAACTCTGGATGAGTTAAAACAGAGAATTCAGGTTAAGATTCACAGTATCCCAGCTGATATGTTGCAGCGGTCAATGAGGAATCTCCACACCAGTTTTTTGTGGAGCCATCTCAAGAGTAAAGTGTACACGACTCGACCAAGAACTCTGGATGAGTTAAAACAGAGAATTCAGGTTAAGATTCACAGTATCCCAGCTGATATGTTGCAGCGGTTAATGAGGAATCTTCAGAGCAGATTTTTTGTGGGGCCATCTCAAGAGTAAAGTGTACACGACGCGACCAAGAACTCTGGATGAGTTAAAACAGAGAATTCAGGTTAAGATTCACAGTGTCCCAGCTGATATGTTGCAGCAGTCAATGGGGAATCTCCACAGCAGATTTTTTGTGGAGCCATCTCAAGAGTAAAGTGTACACGACTCGACCAAGAACTCTGGATGAGTTAAAACAGAGAATTCAGAATTAAATTCACAGTATCCCAGCTGATATGTTGCAGCAGTCAATGAGGAATCTCCACAGCAGATTTTTTGTGGGGCCATCTCAAGAGTAAAGTGTACACGACTCGACCAAGAACTCTGGATGAGTTAAAACAGAGAATTCAGGTTAAGATTCACAGTATCCCAGCTGATATGTTGCAGCGGTCAATGAGGAATCTCCACAGCAGATTTTTTGTGGAGCCATCTCAAGAGTAAAGTGTACACGACTCGACTAAGAACTCTGGATGTGTTAAAACAGAGAATTCTGGTTAAGATTCACAGTATCCCAGCTGAGATGTTGCAGCGGTCAATGATGAATCTCAACAGCAGATTTCAAGAATGCATTCGTACAGGAGGACGCCATCTACAGGACGTAACTTTAAAAAATTGAAAATTCCGTCATTGTTTCTTAAATGGCATGTTTTAAGTTTTCAATTATTTTCGATAAAATATTTTCTTTCATCACTATTGAACTTCCCGTTTATTTTGTTTTGTTTTGTTTTTTGTTTTTTTTTTTGTTTTGTTTTTTGTTTTTTGGCCACCCTGTATTTTATTTTTGATAAGTTGTCATTTATAATGATTTTAGTTCTCACTTGTCCGTTATTTTTTCTTAATGAATATTTCTGTTTCTATATGTTATGGTGAAACACACCTATTCTATATTGAATAGACACTCCCACCTAATTTAAGTAGGAGTAGTAAGAGGAACAAGGGTCAGTCGATGTTGGACGATAGTAGTCGACAGTTAGTGGAATACGAAAATAGTCAGTGACCTGGCAAGATTACACTACGTAATACGTATTATATCAAGTTCCTAACGTTTTGTACGTCGAACCTCTTAAGACCGACTTTAGCACAAATACTAGCGTCCACTGCGAAAATAACTCCAAACAATTTGGCGACGAAGATATCAAACTCAAGTGGAGAAGATGAAATGGATTTTTTCCACTCGCCAAAAGACAATTTTGGCGACAAGGATTCGGATATCTGACGAAAATCCAATTCACTCGGAGTATAAAGAAATTTTTTCTCTCTTTCCCGCTCACCAAAAACAAATTTTGGGCGACGAAATTTGCACTCATACGACAAGACAAGCGATGGGTTCAGAAAGGGCAAGCGACACCGTCGGTTCCAAAACAAGATCGATTCGGCAAGAAAGTCATGTTGTGCGTTTGGTGGAACTTTGAAGGAATCGTGCATTTTGAGTTGGTTCCGAATGGTTGTGCCATCAGTGCCGAACTTTATTGTCAGCAACTTGAGTGGGTCTACGAAAAGTTGAAGCAAAAGTACTCGGATTTGATCAACCGAAAGCGCGCTTTGATGCAGCAGAACAATGCCAAGCCACACACCGCCAGGAAGACCAAAGACAAGTTTGAAGAGCTGGACGTCGTTGAGGCTCTGCCACATCCAGCCTACAGTCCTGACTGTGCTCCATCAGATTACGGCCTTTTCCGCTCAATGCAACACTTTCTGAAGGGCCGCCGATTCAACTCGTTTGATGAAGTCGAGGAAGCGTGTCAAGAATTCTTTGATTCGAAGCCGGCTGAATGGTATTTTGACCAGATCCGAAAGCTTGAAGATCGATGATAGAAAGTCTTGGAAAATGATGGTCTTTATTTTGAGCAATAATTTTTGTTGTTTTTGCGAGTAAAATTTCAATTTTTTGCAAATGATTTCTGGTAATCTTAGATTACTTGACGAGTAAAATTTCAACCTTTTGCAAGTGTTTACGAACTTTTGGGACAACCTAATATAACATGATCTAAAGTACACAAGTTAATATCAGTAGTAATACAACCAGTTCAAGGATTGGTCTAACCATACATCCTAAGGGTAAGATGCAGCGATGTGTTTCAGCACAAGTACAATAGGACGTCTGTTAAAAATCGATACGAATAAACGCTATAAGCTCGCTATGCTGTTAGATCAATATCAGCACAAGGAGTACAAGAGTATGAAAGGCTAAAACACTCTAAATAGACCTTATTGATAATTGTTAAAATCGCGGAAAATGCAACCAGTAGGCATTGAAAACATGACATATATTTATTGTTGCTAAGCAAAACAAGTTACTATCAGCATAATTACAGCCTATACAAAGATACGCCCAATTTAAAGCATAAATATAGCCTATTGTTAATATCTGCCAGTCACCATTACCACAAATAAATCCAGTAGAAGACACACACACACACACACACACACACACACATATATATATATATATATATATATATATATATATATATATATATATTGTTCTATGTCCATGGAAACGACTCGGAGTTTCATGCGCTATGCAATCATCAGGTGCATATTACAGTTTAATAGATTTGAATGTAAGTTCATTAGATATTTATGGGAGATAAATTTTATAAATTTGGTGACTGATTTTTAAAAACAAAAGTAAGAATACATGTAGATAAAAAAAAATTCAATTTAAATCTAAAGTAAAATCATAAAATTAAAATTAAAATATTAAAACGCAGGAAGATGAAATCAAATCAAGCCGTGCCATCTACGTAGGACAATATGTATGTTTATTAACATATATATATATATGGGGGGGGCGTCTGTGTGTGTGTGTGTGTGTGTGTGTGTGTGTGTGTGTGTGTGTGTGTGTGTGTGTGTGTGTGTGTGTGTGTGTGTGTTAATAAACATGGTTTCCGTGGTTGCAGAGTCTCTCATATCTTACCGCTTTATTTTAGCCTAGTTAGCCAACTTTCGCTGAAGATCCAATTTGGTGAAACCTTGGTAGGTTCGTTGGCTCTCTAGGTTAGCTACTTACTTGTTTTCTCTACGAGTGTATTGAGCGCTTTACGTGTTAGGTTACTCGTCTCGGATTTTTTTTCTTTCAACTTGTACTTTGGCTAATGTTCAAGTGCTTATTTCGTTTCTTTTTTTGTTTCCATTCTTTCAATCCTGGGTAAAAAGCAATCGTCTAAGCGTACTGATGAGCTATGATACAGCGAAGCAGATCTGTCTGCGGATGACTATATATATATATATATATATATATATATATTGGATGGTTATGAGTTTTTCGAGCTGACAAGTCTGCCGGCAGCCAGCAAATCCCTATCACAAATTGTGGCTTATACTGTAACTAGTATGTATACTGAACAAACCGGTTCTGGGAAAGAGAACATAATCTGGCGCAATCAATCTTCTAAAACTAGTCCAGCATTTTAAAACACTTGGTCACAATGTCTTGTGACATCATGCTATCGACAGCATTCAAACGGTTCTGTCTGCCCAATTTCACTCACACGATCTGAGTTAACCCGTCGTATATTCTTTTCCGGGTATCTTCCAGAGGAACAGAGGAACCGGGCACTGGAATCGTCTCATCAAGACGATATAATCAAGAAGTCAATTCCCAGCCAATTTTCTAAGGTTATATATATATATATATATATATATATATATATATATATATATACAATTTATGTATTGTATTTTTTTATAATATTTCATATTACTGTAAAATCGGGAAACAGCCTCTTTCTTTAGTCTGACTTCTCAATCTGGTTCTGCTATTAAGAAAAAAAAATAAAGCATCAAATACGAGTACGAACTAAAAATAGGATTTAAAGTAATATATACACAATTGTTGATATCAGCTGAAAAGTGGACGGTGTAGTCCTCAGGGGTTCCGCCTATGGAACTTAGCAGTCGGGAGGCTGAAGGTAACAAATATATATATATATATATATATATATATATATATATATATACATTAGTCATCCACATAGAAGCCTGTTTCGCTGTATCACGGCTCATCAGTGTGGCTAGGTACATCCACTTACTTCTGGTCGGGATCTATATATGACCGGGATATATATATATATATATAAAGAATAGCTAGCGAGCCAGAAAACCTAAACGGATCGTCACTGAAAGCTGGCCAGCTTTTCGTTTAGCTGAAACCTAGGTAGGTCTGTCTGGCTCACTAGGTATTCTTTACTTATTCCGCTCTACCTTAGTATTGAGCGCTTTTTGTTAGTTGATTACTCGTGTCGGGTTTTTTTTCTTTGGGCTACGTGCTGACTCGGTCCGAACCCTTTTTACTGATGTTCATGTACTTAGCTCTTTCTTTCCTAAAACCATTTTTCCCTTCTTCGTAGATCCGTGGAAGGTTTTTCGACACGAGTACAATTATTATTTCTCATATATATATATATATATATATATATATATATATATATATATATATGACTCAACTCTAAGTTATTTGTTTACCACTGCTGTAGTCAGGTATTGAACTCATAACTCTTCGGGTCAAGAAAGTGGAACACTTTAACTCAACTCTCTTAGTTATTTGTTCACTACTTTGCAATCTCTTTCATCTCTTTTGGTCAGTCCCTTTTGGTCAGTCCCTTTTGGTCAGTCCTTTTGGTCAGTCTCTTTTGGTCAGTCCCTTTTGGTCAGTCCTTTTGGTCAGTCCCTTTTGGTCAGTCCCTTTTGGTCTGTCCTTTTGGTCAGTCCTTTTTGGTCAGTCCTTTTGATCAGTCCCTTTTGGTCAGTCCTTTTTGGTCAGTCCCTTTTGGTCAGTCCCTTTTGGTCAGTCCCTTTTGGTCTGTCCTTTTTGGTCAGTCCTTTTGGTCAGTCCCTTTTGGTCAGTCCTTTTGGTCAGTCCCTTTTGGTCAGTCCTTTTGGTCAGTCCTTTTTGGTCAGTCCCTTTTGGTCAGTCCCTTTTGGTCAGTCCTTTTGGTCAGTCCCTTTTGGTCAGTCCTTTTTGGTCAGTCCCTTTTGGTCAGTCCCTTTTGGTCAGTCCCTTTTGGTCTGTCCTTTTTGGTCAGTCCTTTTGGTCAGTCCCTTTTGGTCAGTCCTTTTGGTCAGTCCCTTTTGGTCAGTCCTTTTGGTCAGTCCTTTTTGGTCAGTCCCTTTTGGTCAGTCCCTTTTGGTCAGTCCTTTTGGTCAGTCCCTTTTGGTCAGTCCTTTTTGGTCAGTCCCTTTTGGTCAGTCCCTTTTGGTCAGTCCCTTTTGGTCAGTCCCTTTTGGTCTGTCCTTTTTGGTCAGTCCTTTTGGTCAGTCCCTTTTGGTCAGTCCTTTTGGTCAGTCCCTTTTGGTCAGTCCTTTTGGTCAGTCCCTTTTGGTCAGTCCTTTTGGTCAGTCCCTTTTGGTCAGTCCTTTTGGTCAGTCCTTTTTGGTCAGTCCCTTTTGGTCAGTCCCTTTTGGTCAGTCCTTTTGGTCAGTCCCTTTTGGTCAGTCCTTTTTGGTCAGTCCCTTTTGGTCAGTCCCTTTTGGTCAGTCCCTTTTGGTCTGTCCTTTTGGTCAGTCCCTTCTGGTCAGTCCTTTTGTTTAAGTTGGTGAATGCTGTAATCCTTGCTTACATTTAAGTTTTAGTGTTACAAAAACTTTTGTTGTTCGCTCAACTGCGCCCCACACATAATAATCAAGGGGGCTTCAGTCTGGGGGGTTAGGGGGCCAAATGTAAGGTGGCGTTATGTGGTCACAGAAATTGCCCCCCAGCCAAGGCTGAGTTCTCCTACTTGCGGGCCATGGTGCAAAATAGCCACATTCTATATTCATAAGGTTCCAGCCGCCACCCTTTGACCCGTGACAAAGTACTCTTCAAACTGCTCTTCAAGGCACTTGATACCTTTTCCATCACTAGGGATCGCCCCAAACATCTTCTTAATCACCATTAGATTCATTCAGCTCTTTTCAAATCTTCTGCACTTTCCTCAGAGTAACACCCAAACGCTCTGAAGTGTTCGTATCTGAGCTTCCAGCGAGAAGCCAAGCAGTACGGCATTCCATTTCAAAATTTCTGACTGTCTTAACTGTGTTATCATGCTCTTTTTCTCACAAACGGTGCCCAACTGACCCTACTATAATGTGCAGCGGACAAAATCCAAAACAAACAATGCGCATGTGCGAAATTAAAAATATCAAACGGCGGCAATTAACCAATCGCACATTGTGATTTTTATACAATATATATATATATATATATATATATATATATATTTTAAGAAAATCTTTTACAAAAAGAAAAAAAATGTTTTGCGACGCGTTTCGGTCTTTAGTTTTTCCATTGCATTTCAACTTTCTCTTCTTGAGATAAGATCTTCCAGCAGACCTGTTTCTTGGCAATTTCGTCTGGATAGGAGATGCCTATGATGGTTTTGTAACATTTAATTTCTAATGCTTGAATTCTTCACTGTAATTCTGCCGTTAATGTCCAAGATTCGCAGATGTACAGAATGATTGGAAGGGCCAATACCGACAACAAGCAGATGATTTCCATTTGGTGACTGTCTTCACTCATAATCGAGCCAATATTGTCCCAATATTGTAAGTAGCTGACCATCGTTTTTTCTTTTAGTTTAAAGCCTTTCATCATTATGAGATTGCGTTTTCGGCATTAATCTTCAAGCTATACCAGGAGGAGGCTTCATGCTGATTCTTCTCTAATTTAAAGATTTCCTCTACTTTAAAAATGACATCGTTTATATCGTCTGTAAACGGAGTGGTAGGTGTCTTGATAAATGCTTTTCATGATTTAAAAAACAGATTTTTTTTTACATCCGGCGATAATCTTTACTGGAAATCTAAAATAAAAATCTTTGTTGCTCATGCAGAAAGTAACAGTGAAATTAGTTAAATATGGCCGTCATTTTTTGACAGTAAGTGTCATGTACTTTGGAAATCTTTTAATGGTTTAAAAAGCTTTCATATAAGCAACAATAGAGTTCATTTTACAGATAAAAAAATCTCGATTACTCAAGCATAAGATATGACCAGAGAAATTACAAAATTACTCTCTTTGAATATATTTACTTTTACTGTTATAAAAAGTAGAAATTTGTTCTTGCATTCAACGATAGAGTTAATTGTACAGATAAAAATAAAAACGTTGGTTGTTCATCCAGAAAATAATTGTAAAATTACTTAAATATGGCCGTCAATTTTGACAGTAATTGTCGTGTCAGGATTCTTTGAAACTTTCATTTTTAATGTTTTAAAAAGTAGAATTATTTCTTGTACGCAACAATAGTCTAGATTTAAAATGTCTAGATTAATTGTGGCGAATATATAATCCAAATATTATAAAATTAATTTAACTATAGCCGTTAAATTTCGGTTAAATGTGGGATTAGTTTTTGTTAGATATTTATCTAAACTTATTTATAAATGGAACTTTGTCTGTGTGTGTGTGTGTGTGTGTGTGTGTGTGTGTGTGTGTGTGTGTGTGTGTGTGTGTGTGTGTGTGTGTCCGTTACCTATAGACTCCGGAACGGCTGAACCGATTTTCTTGAAAATTTACACAGTTGTACTATAAGCGTCTGCGAGTGTTCTTAGCTAGGTTTTGTGTCGAGGTACCCCGGATAAATATCGAATATCGATAATCGAAAAAATCGGGTTATAGAAGGAGTGGTCCGATTTTAATCAAATTTGATACACTCATAGACAAAGACATAAAAAACGATATTCAGAAGTTTCAACGTTGCAGTTCTTACAATAGCGCAGAAAATTTGATATTGATACCAGAAAATTAAAATTTGACTTATATCCATTCATTTTTCTTTCAGTCTACGGTTTCGCTTTAACTGGAAACAACTGTTGCTTTTTAGTATTTCGTGCCAACGTTCAAAGAGTCTGAGCTCCAAGACCATGAATTAATTTTAAAGCTTTCATTACACCCAAGCAACGCCGGGCTATACTGCTAGTATTTAAATGATTTCAGAAGCAGACTATATATGAATTTACACGAGCTACTAGATTGGCAACTAGGTCCCACTTTTACAGTAAAACCGATAAAATGTAACCGCAATTTCTACTCTCTACTCTAACAGCTTCTTTTCAAGCAATTCCCATATACTTGCTTCCCCGACAGCTACAATCTCTAAGAATTTAAATGTAAGGTCAATAGACATCTCTTATCACACTAACTAGCATCCATTCTCACAAGCTCTTTTTTCATCTACTCCACCCCATCCTCGGTATTCTCACCCGTCTATTACCCTCCTCCTGACATCTCCTATAACTAACCCCTCTTTCTCATCACTTTCCCCTATGTAAATCCCTGCGCAACAGTGGCAGTAGAATGCTTTGCTTGGTATGAGATGATTAAAAAAAAAATATGCCTGATCTTAGCAAAATTATTTAATCGCTGCTTGAAGGAAAAATCTGTCCCAATTTTGTAGATGGCGTCAAGTGTATGCCCAGTTTTTAAGAAAGCGAATGAACCTCATCTCCATCTCAATACAGACCGATTAGTCTCCTCAGTATCATTAATAAACTTTTGAAGCTATAATCAACAAGAAGATTGTTTATCACCAAATAGGAACAACTATTGCGCGACAAGGGGTTTGGATTTCGATCGGCCCGATCAACTGCTGAGGTCCTAACTGCCATTACATAGAGAATCTGAGACACGAGACAACAAATACTTCTTAAAGATTATAGCATTAGATATTTCGAAGACCTTTGACAAGGCGTGGCATAAAGGGTTACTGGAAGAGTCTTCTCAATAATGGAGTCCTTTCTAACTTCTAGGCCCCTGAAGGTAGTTGTTAACAGCTTTAGCCGTAAGGAGATAGTTAATGCTTATTTTATTCGGCCTTGTGTCATACATAACCGAACTCCGTACAGCTTACAATTTTTTTTCAGAATTATCATCATCAGAATTATCAGAAGGTTTTCATCAGAAGGTTGGAATGTGTGAAATAATGGAATAGTGTAAGAATAAAATATACATTTTTCATGTTAAAATAGTAATTTATTGAAAGGAAAGATAACATAAATTGTGGTCAAAATTAATGTTCAAAGAGAAACAAGTAATGAGTTAAGAGTACCAAGAAATGTTCTGTAGAATTGTTCATCGTAGTAATTTGTTGAAAAGAGTTTTTGCGTACGTACATCTGTATGTATTAGCGTTTGTTTGATATGAATGTCTTTGAATGGAGAAGAAGAAGTAAAAGGAATCAGCAGACGAGAAAGAAGGAAACAGTAGGACAATGTTCGGATCACTTGAACTTTCTCCCGTTATATTTTAGTTATGTCTCTATCTCGCTGCTCTCATCTGACTGACTGACTGACGCTGAACGAAGCTATTGTGTGATCTACCCTTTGTATATAATAATGGACTCAACTGAGTATACATATACTCCCACCATAGAGAGAAAAGCAGTTGAGGGTTGAAAGGAATCGTAGAGATCCGTTAGAGTTATCGGAGAGTACTGGAACTGATACGTAAGTTACCGAGAGATACCGAAGTTATCCAGAGACTACCGTATCAGAAGTCAGACTAGCTTTGAGCTCCACTCAGCTAGCATAATATACACGGATATAGTATTTCCAACGAATTCACTTCAAGACTTGTATATATTTATTTCTTACTAATAATATTCCTAGATTTACTGACCTGCGTTCAAGTTTGTATATTACGTTCAATATAACCTACTTTCCTATCTCAATATCTATTTTTGTTGTTCATTATTTTGTGCAGTTCCTCACCCGAAATCCACAACAGAAGCCATTTATAGCAATTTAAATTTTTTGCATTGGATCGCTAAGTCCCTTTATCGTTCCCATTGGTCAGAAAATCAGTTTAACATCTACTTGCGAAATCCGGTTTCGACTTTTTCTTGAAGCACATGGTCAATCATTTTTCTGTTTAGGGAAAACCAGGATTTCATACGTCATCGCGAATGTTTGTAAAAGTGAAGAAGAAGGTTGATTTTAATTCTTAATTTCCTATCCACCACAGTTTTTGCTCAGTGGAGTATGTGGAAAAATGAAATTAAATCTATAAATAAAATTACAACAACAAATATAAATAAATAAATAAATAAACTCATTTTCCTAAGCTGCCATTGGAACCGGAAATATTGCCCGATTTGGTGTCGTCAAAGACTGTTAGGCGTCGCAGGTAAAGTCTTTGAAAAGACAATCATTTTTTTGCCTTTCTTTCTTCATTTTTTCTCGAAGGTGTAGCATGACATTGAAAATTGACAGTTTTATTGACAGTTTTATTGACAGTTTTATTGACAGTTTTATTGGTGCTCGTAGTTTCCTCTCTTCACTAACGAGTCATTCTCTTTTTCCAGCGCATGGCTTTTGTACGTGGCTTCATAAACATTAACCTATGAGAAAGTGAAGTGAATTTTTTCATTTTTAAAGTCTGTTTGAGCCGGCTTATGCATTTCATGCACCGTAGACGACAAAATACGACACAAAGAATTGATGGAGATGCTGGGCAATCTCGACATTTTCGGCAAAGACATAAGAATAATCAAGAATCTCTACTGGCAGCAAACGGCCTGCATACGGACAGGTAACGACCTCAGTAGATACACAAAGATAGAAAAAGGCGTAAGACAAGGATGTGTCTTTTCACCGGATTTGTTCAACCTATACAGCGAGAATATTTTGAGGACCCTAGATGACAAGCCAGGATTTGTTATTGGAGGCCACAACCTGAACAACATAAGATATGCGGACGATACAGTGCTGATTGCGGACACGGAAAGGAAACTACAAGACCTCATACAGAAAGTAGCAGTGGAGAGTGACAAGAAAGGACTACAAATAAACTTTAAGAAAACTGAGTGCATGGTCATCAGCAAAAGATACAATCCAAAATGCCAAATACAGGTGGAGAATAACAGAATCAAACAAGTACAAGAATTTAAGTACCTAGGAAGTGTTCTAACAGGAGATGGAAAGTGCGACACGGAGATCCGAAGGCGAATTGGCATGGCAAAGGACGCGTTCCAGAAGATGAGCAAAATACTAACACACAGGAAAATCTCAATAGAAACGAAGAAAAGAGTGCTAGACTGCTACGTGATGTCAGTTCTTCAATACGGCTGTGAATGCTGGACAATATCATCGAAAATGAGGACAAAACTGGAAGCGGCCGAAATGTGGTTCTACAGAAGGATGCTACGGATATCGTGGACTGAGCATACAAGCAACGACGAGGTGTTAGAAAGAATGGCAACAAAAAGGAAATTGATGCTGAGCATCAGGAAGAGACAACTGAAGTTCCTGGGACATGCAATGAGGAAGGAGAGCCTGGAGAACCTGATACTGACTGGACAGATAGAAGGAAGGAGAGACAGAGGAAGGCAGCGGATAACATATTTGCAGGGACTGATCAGGTGGATGACGGAACGGGGGTTGCCAGGAGCAACAGGAGCAAACATACTAAGAGCCACAAGGGATAGGGAGAAGTGGAGAGCTATGATCGCCTACGTCCTGAAGAGACAGGGCACATAGAAGAAGAAGACGAACACTCTACCATTGACCTGCTCTACTCCATTATAAAATCGAGAATAAATAACACGTGTTAGAAACTCCAAATTTTGTACGGATCTTCTTTAATTCTAACATGTGAAAACGCAGCCTCCTATCAAATACACACAAACACGTAACCTTTTAGCTTTCATAAGTAAAGCGATGAAGATTTTACAAACTAAAATTAATTCGTCAAAATTTGTGTGATGTTGTTTTGTAAATATTTACATTATTTACATTATTCAGACCATTGTCATCATCTTTATTGCCATATTCACGACGTTTCGGCCGTTGTACGCTATGAACTCCTTCAGGTGATTGAATCAATCTACCTCAGTGATGGAAATAAATGATTCAGGTCGAAATTCTAATTTACTTAAAAAAAGGCCGGAACGAACAACGGTCAAAATGTCGTAAATATGGCAATAAAGATGTGGACAAATTAATTCATATAATTTTCACGTGAAGGTATTGTCGTACCTCCCGTTTGGCAAAGGAGCTTCATAGATACTGATTTTCAATAGAAGTATTGATTCAGACTTAAATAATATATTTTGATGGGCACTTTGCTAATAAAATAATGAAAATTAAACATCAAAATTAAAAACAAACAAAATCACTTTTGGATTTTCTACCGGAGTATTTTGTAACTAAAGGTAATGCCTGGATCTTCTTGAATTTAAAGCAAAAATGAAAATTGTGTAACCAGGCATTTAATCATGGAACAATTTCTTTTAATTTCGAGATTTCATTTTTATATTTTTTACACGACAACTGCCCGATAGCTTGCTTACTCTCATAGCCAGAGGCGAATCTTGGTAAGTTGAATGTCTCTATTGAAAAAAGAATTCTAATTTGTAACAATTACGCCATTTTGTTATAGAGTTCTTACCTGTAGCAAAAAAACAATATCAATTTTACCATAGATTGATGAAAATATAAGAAAAACTGAAAACAGTCGATATAGATCTGTGCCTTAAGAATTACAAATAATCAAAATTATTTTCATAAACTTTCAGCTTCTTTAGTATTTGCGATATTATTCCTATGGAGTGAATTCAAGACCAGATATGAAGGGAAAACAAGACTCATTAATAATTCAATACTTTACGCATCATTTTCCTGTTAATTTGTTTTTACCAAGCAAGATACTCGAATTCCTAAAAGAAATCGGAATGTATTCAAAAATATGACTGGTTGATTACTATTTCACACGCACATAGATATACGTATTTCTACCAACTTGCTATATATTCCAAAACTTAGTTCTATCGAATGTGCGTTTGCAAATCTTGTATATGCAATATATATATATATATATATAAATAATGCATGTAGGCTGGATTTGGCTTCAGATAACCCGTGGTGGTGGTATGCCATAAAATCTAAACAGCCATATTAAATATAAACTTTTTTATAAAATATTTTATTAATTTAAAATGCGTTGAATATATAAATTTGTTAAATGTATGAATTTGTTTAAATATATAAGTCTGTTATATATGGTAATTTATTAAATATATAAACTTCTTGAAATTGTTCTTAATATTGTTCTCTTTTCTGAGGTTCTTGGGAGTGGAAGGAGATGTTAACGGAATATATATTCAGATATAGTCACTTTCTGACCAGCGTAGTGTGGTTTCCCAGTATCTCTTCTACAAATACTTTCACGGCTTCTACTCCGATGAACTTAGCTCACTGTTGCCCCCTATATATAAATTTACTGGAGCCACAAGATTAGCAACTAGGTCTCACTATTTTACCGTGAAACTGATAAATTGTAAACTCAAATTCTACTCCAGCAGCTTATTTTCTCGCACTTCCCAACTGTGGAATTCCATTCCATTTACTTGCTGCCCCGACAGCTACAATCTCCAAGAATTTAAATGTAAAGTCAATAGTCATATCCTATCTCACTAACCTGCATCCTCTCTCTCATGCTCCTTTCTCCATCCGCTCCACTCTCATCAGTATTCTCATCCTTCTCTTACCCACTTCCTGACACCCCCTATAACCAGTCACTCTTTCTCATAACTTTCTTCCTATGTAACCCTCTGCAAAACAGTGGTAGTAAAATACCTTGCTTGGGGCGATATGATTATAAAAATAAAATTTCTATACTATTATAATGTGGATATAAAGTGAGGAATCGATTCTACATTACAATCAATATATAAACTGATTCCTCACTTTATGACCACAGTCATCCTTCTTTTACCCACTTCTTGACACCCCCTATAACCAGTCACTCTTTCTCATAACTTTCTTCCTATGTAACCCTCTGCAAAACAGTGGCAGTAAAATGCCTTGCTTGGGGTGATATGATTATAAAAAAATGTAATATATATACATACAATGTATGTAGGCTGGATTTGGCTTCAAATAACCCGTGATGGTTGGTATACCATAAAATCTAAACAGCCATATTAAATATATACATTTGTATAAAATATTTTATTAATTTAATATGTGTTGAATATATAAATTTGTTAAATGTATGAATTTATTTCTATTTCATACTTTTCCTCCTGCCTTTCTCTGTCTTTATTTCTACAATTCTCTATCACGCACTTTCTACATTTACAAATCTATATTTCTATTTCATACTTTTCCTTATTTCTTTCTCTGTCTCCCTTTCTACATTTCTCTATCACACACTTTCTACATTTAAAATTCTATATTTCTATTTCATACTTTTCCTCCTGCCTTTCTCTGTCTCCATTTCTACATTTCTCTATCACACACTTTCTACATTTACAAATCTATATTTCTATTTCATACTTTTCCTCCTGTCTTTCTCTGTCTCCCGTTCTACATGATATTATCTCACTCTTTGTATGTTTAGAATTCTATATTTCTATTCCATACTTTTCTCAATTCTTTCTCAGTCTCTCTTTCTACATGTCTCTACGTCACTCTTCCTACAATTATAGTTCCATATTTCTATTCTATCCTTTTTTCTTAGTTTTGTACCTGCCTCACTTTCTACCTGTCACAATCTATTTTGTTTTACACATATAATTGTATATTTCTCTTTCATTCTTTTCCAAAATTATTACATTGTCTCCCATTTTACCAGGGCTTATCTCACTCTTTCTACATTTACAATTCTTTATTTCTATTTCATACTTTTCCTCCTGTCTTTCTCTGCCTCCATTTATACATTCTTCCATCTCGCTCTGTTTACATTTACTCTTCTAGATCACTACAACATTTCTATTTCATACTTTTCCTTATTTCTTTCTCAGTCTCCAATTATACGTTTTCCTATCTCACTCTTCTACATTTAAAATTTATAGTCTTATTTCATACTTTTCCTCCTGCCTTTCTCTGTCTCCTTTCTACATTTCTCTATCTCACTTTCTACATTTAAATTCTATATTTCTATTTCATACTTTTCCTCCTGTCTTTCTCTGTCTCCATTGCTACATTTCTCTATCACACACATTCTACATTTACAATTCTATATTTCTATTTGATACTTTTCCTCCTGTTTTCTC
This sequence comes from Ascarosepion bandense, assembly GCA_037127315.1. NCBI lineage: Eukaryota > Metazoa > Mollusca > Cephalopoda > Sepiida > Sepiidae > Ascarosepion > Ascarosepion bandense. The sequence continues at coordinate 201,529 of JBBBDQ010001264.1, forward strand.
TGTCTCCCTTTCTACATTTCTCTATAACACACGTTCTACATTTAAATTCTATATTTCTATTTCATATTTTCCTCCTGTCTTTCTCTGTCTCCCCTTCTACATTTCTCTATCACACACTTTCTACATTTAAAATTCTATATTTCTATTTCATACTTTTCCTCCTGTTTTTCTCTGTCTCCCTTTCTACATTTCTCTATCACACACTTTCTACATTTAAATTCTATATTTCTATTTCATATTTTCCTCCTGTCTTTCTCTGTCTCCCTTTCTATATTTCTCTATCACACACTTTCTACATTTAAAATTCTATATTTCTATTTCATACTTTTCCTCCTGTTTTTCTCTGTCTCCCTTTCTACATTTCTCTATCACACACTTTCTACATTTAAATTCTATATTTCTATTTCATATTTTCCTCCTGTCTTTCTCTGTCTCCCTTTCTATATTTCTCTATCACACACTTTCTACATTTAAAATTCTATATTTCTATTTCATACTTTTCCTCCTGTTTTTCTCTGTCTCCCTTTCTACATTTCTCTATCACACACTTTCTACATTTAAATTCTATATTTCTATTTCATATTTTCCTCCTGTCTTTCTCTGTCTCCCTTTCTATATTTCTCTATCACACACTTTCTACATTTAAAATTCTATATTTCTATTTCATACTTATCCTCCTGTCTTTTTCTGTCTTCCTTTCTACATTCTTCTATCTCACTCTGTCTACATTTATAATTCCAAATTTCTATTTCATTCTTTTCCACAGTTTTTTTCTCTGTCTCTCTTTTTACATGTTCCTATCTCACTCATTCTACCTTTATAATTCTATATTTCTATTTCATACTTCTCTTCAATTCATTCAATCTATGCCATTCTGCCTGTGTCTATCTTAATCGTTCTATACTTATAACTCTGTATTTCTATTTCATCGTATTTCTTCACTGTCTCCCTTTCAACCTGTTCCTATCTCATTCATCTTCAGATGTAATACCATATTTCTGTTTTATCGTTTTCCGCAATTCTTTCTCTGTCTCCCTTTCTACATGTCCATATCTGGCTATTTCTACGTTTATAATTCTATATTTCTAATTCTTCCTTAATTATTTATCTTACTCTCTTTCTACCTGTGCTTTTCTCACTCATTTTACATTCATAATTCTATTCATCTTTTTCATTCGTTTTCTCGGTTTTTTTCTCTGTCTCCCAATCTACCTGTACCTATATTATTCTTTCGTTTGCTATTCAGCCTGAACAAATCTCACTCTTTCTCCATTTATAGTTCTATATTTCTCTTTCTGTAACTTTACCACAAATGTTTTCTCTCTACTTTTCTCCATATCCGTATCTCAAAATTTTGTGTATTTTTACTTTCTGATTCACTTACGCGCAAATACTCTTGGGAAAGGTATTAATCCGTCTTTTCCCTCCAGTTATGGGCTAAATAGCAGGACTGTTTGGGTTCTATAGCCTTGGCTGGCAACCAATCTACCGCAGAAAGCAATGACAACCTACTTCTGCCCAATCAGTCATGTCTCGAAAGAGACATGATCGCCCAAATGTGTTTCACGTATAGCACTTAACTGACTGACTACTTTTCTCCTTCTCTACTTTTTCTTTTCCTAATTTCTTTTAATCTTTCTTTCTTTCTTTTTTTGTCTTTTTCTTTGTTATTAATTCCTTATTTTTTTCTCTTTCTCTTTCCTTTGCCTATTACTTTCTCTGTCTCTCTATCGTTTTCTCCATTTCTCGCTCTTTCTATATCTTTATTTCTCTCTTTCTATGCTCTTTCCTTATCTTTCTTCTTCTTCCCTTCTCAATTCTTTTTTGTTTGTTTTTTCTTCTCTCTTTCCGTTCTCTCTCTTTTTCCTAATTTCTTTCTTTGACTCCCTAACTTCTCCTTTTCTCACTCTTTGTACATTTCGACCTCTTACTTGCTCTCCGTCTTTCTACTTCTCAATTACACTTTCTTTCTTCCTCATATCTCGTAACAAGACATTTGAAAACATTTGAAATTCTACAATAGCTGTGAATCTCTTGATTTCATGGAATAAAATTTATTGACCACTGTTCTATCTGTGTTTCTCTGCTTACACGGGACATCGCAGAGATACTCCACATATCTCCTAAGTGTGTTCTAAGGCATTTGAAAACACTTGGATACTTGAATCGCTATGATGTCTGTGAGACTCTCTCAATTTATTGGAATAATGAATGCATCACTTTTTCATCTGCTATTTTCAGCCCCCCCCCCCCTTTTTTTTTCTTTGTTTAACGATCAAAAGTGATCAAAACTGGCTGTTTTCAACAATGTTGCACAAAAATTTCCTGGAGCAAACGAAATTCCGTACTGCAATGTGATACTGTATATTAACTGATCTGAAGTACATTGTTAGGAGTCCCTTCTGCAAAATCCGACGTTGAATTCAGTTAAATATTTTTCCAAATTGTTCAATCTAATAACCAGCCCAGGGGAAAGGATCCTCTGAAATGAAAGAAAATAATGGTAAGATACTCAACTAACTTTCTCTCAAATTATGGTAATTGACAGATTATAAACAAAGAAAGCCATGGAGAGCCATGTTCACTTGGACGAGCATGGCATTTTTTTTTTTTTAAGTATTAGTTGCTGTAAGGGAAGTAATTGCATTTGAAAAGTTGTCTCCCTTGCATCCCAAGATTTGCAGACAAATTAATTAATTGGTAATTTCTATTTTGTGTGTTGGCCGGAAGAAAGAAAGAAAGAAAGAAAGAAAGAAAGAAAGAAAGAAAGAAAGAAAGAAAGAAAGAAAGAAAGAAAATGGCAAAAAAGGGAAGAAAGAAGAGAGAAAGGTTCAAAATTGTAGGAAGGAAGGAAACGGCAAAGGGAAAAAGAAGGGAAAAAGAAGGAAAGGAAGGAAGGAAGGAAAGAAAGAAGCGAAAAAGAAAAGAAGCGAAAAAGAAAAAAGAGAGAAATGGTCAAAATTAAAGAAAGGAAGGAAGGAAGGAAGGAATGAAGGAAGGAAGGAAAGAAAAGGCAAAGAAGGGAAAAGAAGAAAGAAAGAAACGGTCAAAATTTAAGGAAGGAAGGAAGGAAGGAAAAGAAGGGAAAAAGAAGAAAGAAAGAAACGGTCAAAATTAAAGGAAGGAAGAAAGGAAGGAAAAAGCAAAGAGGGGGAAAAAGTAGAAAGAGAGAAACGGTCAAAATTGACGGCAAGAAGGAAGCAAGGATGGATGGAAAGAAGGAAGGAAGGAAACGGCAAAGAAGGGGAAAATAGAAAGAAAGAAATGATAAAAGTTTTAAAGAAAGAAAGAAAGAAAGAAAGAAAGAAAGAAAGAAGCTGCAATGAATGCATTTTTCTTATTCTTCTTCTTCTTTCTTTTTTATTTTGTCCGTGAAGAGCAAAGTTGCTGACACAACAACATCGGGATGATACTGAACACATTATCTGGTGTCGCTTATAAGCTAAACCAGAGTTATTTCCCTTTATCTAAGGGAAGTAATTCTTATATTTCAAGGGACATAACTCTGTCATCCAAATGTTAATTTAAAACAATGACGTCACATCGATTACAGAACTTCTCCCATTACGATCAAAATAAAAGACTTTTATCCCTAAAACAAAGATACTTCAAAAAAACAAAAACAAAAAAGAACTGAAAATTTCCTATTCGAATAAATCTATAATGAAAAGAGAAGAATACTTACTAAATTAAGTATAATTATATGCAATTTCCAGTCGATCACCATTTTTGTTGCTATTAATTTTGGTATTAATTTTTGCAGAACTCACCAAGATAAGAAAAACATTAAACACAAGTCCAGCAAATTGTTGCACACGGATCGAATTAGCTTGTCATCACGAACCCTATGTGAACCCTTCACAAAACAACAAAATATTCCTAAAATAGATTATTCGAATTATTTGCGATGAAGTTACGTCCCTTGCACCACACATATTTTATTGCAATTTAAAAAGTTACATGCCTGTTTTCACTGTTAATTGTTGTCAGTAAACAAATAATAAATTTAAATAAGTTTGAATAGCTTTATTTTTTAAGTTCATCACTCCAGTTTTGTCGAAAAAGTATTTTTTATGAAAGTAAGAAGATGGTTATTATTATTTTATTTTTAAAAATTATATATTTTTTTTATTCACATGCTTTAGGTTTCTAATCAGCAGTAAATCGGATGTCTGTACGTTTGTCTAACTTTACTTAGTATTCGCAAGTGTAATTTTCCGTCGTGTAGTGGACATTTGTGAGACTTGAAGATCTTGAAGAAAGTTGGAGCGTACAAAAGCCGAAACTTCGTGAATATGGCAACAAAGATGAGGACGACAGTCCGAATGATGTAAATAGTGTAAATAATTACAATACCTAATCTTAAAAATATACATAAACAAATCCCGAAGAATGTCGATGCGTACAACGACTGAAACGTTGTGAACATGCCAACAAAAGTGAGAACAACTGCCCAAACAATGTAAATAGTGTAAACAATTACAATACCTCATCTCAAAAATATAGATATATCTTGAAGAAGCATCGTAAATATGGCAACAAAGATGAAGACAACACTCTGAATAAATAGTGTAAACAATTGTAGAAATATAAACAAATATGGCAGCAAGCCTCTTGAAAAATAAATAATTTAATTTTAATTATTATTCTATGATAGCTCATCATTGTAAAATTCTATCCGTTCGTCTCCTCATATATATACTATCCTTTCAGGACGTGAGCGTTCGCCACAACTTCCCATCCGTTATCGGTCTTAGAAATGTTTCAAGCTCTTTGAACTTGCTCTGCTGTGCATTTGCAAAAAATCATGAAACAGATTAGCTTCTCTTTGCTCATCCTGCCGGCAATATGTTCTGGGAGTGTCAAATTCTCCAAGTCATCTTTTCTCATTATGTATCCCAGAAATCTAAATTGTCTCTCTCTGGTCCTAAGCAAATATGTTCTGTGAGTGTCAAATTTTCCAAGTCATCTTTTCTCATTACGTATCACAGAAATCTAAACTGTCTTTCTCTGGTCCTAAGCAAATATGTTCTGTGAGTGTCAAATTTTCCAGGTCATCTTTTCTCATTACGTATCACAGAAATCTAAACTGTCTCTCTCTGGTCCTAAGCAAATATGTTCTGTGAATGTCAAATTCTCCAAGTCATCTTTTCTCATTATGTATCCCAGAAATCTAAACTACCTCTCTCTGGTCCTAAGCAAATATGTTCTGTGAGTGACAAATTCTCCAAGTCATCTTTTCTCATTATGTGTCCCAGAAATCTAAATTGTCTCTCTCTGGTCCTAAGCAAATATATTCTGTGAGTTTCAAATTTTCCAGGTCATCTTTTCTCATTACGTATCACAGAAATCTAAACTGTCTCTCTCTGGTCCTAAGCAAATATGTTCTGTGAGTGTCAAATTCTCCAAGTCTTCTTTTCTCATTATGTGTCCCAGAAATCTAAATTGTCTCTCTCTGGTCCTAAGCAAATATGTTCTGTGAGTGTCAAATTCTCCAAGTCATCTTTTCTCATTACGTATCACAGAAATCTAAACTACCTCTCTCTGGTCCTAAGCAAATATATTCTGTGAGTGTCAAATTCTCCAAGTCATCTTTTCTCATTATGTACCACAGAAATCTAAATTGTCTCTCTCTGGTCCTAAGCAAATATATTCTGTGAGTGTCAAATTCTCCAAGTCTTCTTTTCTCATTATGTGTCCCAGAAATCTAAATTGTCTCTCTCTGGTCCTAAGCAAATATGTTCTGTGAGTGTCAAATTCTCCAAGTCATCTTTTCTCATTACGTATCCCAGAAATCTAAACTCTCTTTCTCTGGTCCTAAGCAAAAGTGTCGTTTTCATTCCGATTTTGTACTCATTGATTGTATGTTCAGTCCATGGCATTCGCAGAATCCTTCTGTAGAACATCTCTGTTTCTCAAGTCTCGATTGTTGTGACCTCAAGCCTTTATCAGGTGCTTTTCGGTCCGTGAAACCTTCAAAGAATTTCGCACTGAACACTTTATTCAATCTACAAGGATGGATTTCGTTGTCCAAACCTCATCTCGGCTACTTCTTATTCACTACTCCTCAGGTAGTGCTCACCTCATGGAAGGGGGTTACTGAATGTAAGTGATATGAATATAAGTGATACAGGTGTAAGAAAGGAAAATAAAGAAGAGATAACTAACACTTGATTTGAAGATTTTAGGATTGTGAAGCATACGTGTGGGAGTTTGTTCGATAAAGTTCTTGGGAGGGAGGTAAGTGGGACACAGAATAAGGAGGAAATTAGGGTGATTCGATTTCGTGGATATAGTATGGTGTGTCTAAGCTGTAAATGTCTGAACTAGTGCAACTAAAGAATGGAACTTGTAAATAGCTTTAGAGAAGCGATTCTCTTGCGATATTGCGCCTTTAGAGTATGAGGTTGCAGAGTAGAAAATAAATCTCCCCCATCCTGCAAGACGGTGCAAATTATATTGAACCCTATGAAGGTGAATTCTGAGCAGCGCCAGCCCAAATATAGCAGCCATATTTAATTAAAACCGCTTTTAAAAAGCCTAAGAATACTAGAAAAAGGCAATAAATATTTCTATACTGTACTGTAGTAAATGCCTGCTATTCGGGAAAGACCTTAGAGTAGTCTAGAACCCCTAATGGTTGCAAATTGCCTGCATAAGAACAGGAAACGAGTTCAGCAGATACACAAAGCTAGAAGGGTTATAAGACATGGATGTGTTTCCTCAACAGATTTATTTAACCTATACAGCGAGACAATTCTGAGAGCTCTAGAAATCTTGCCAGGATTCATCATTTGTGGCCACAATATAAGATACACAGTGCTGATAGAGGATACAGAAAAGAAAGTACAAGTCCTCCTACAGGAATAAGTTAAAGAAAGCGTAAAGAAAAGACTACATATAAACTACAAGAAAACTGAATGCATGGTCATCAGTAAAAAGAGGAGACCAAAATGACAACTACAGGCTGGGTGTACTAAAATCAAACAAGACACGGAAAGGAGACGAGAAGACTTACAGAAAGTAGCTAAAGAAATCGAAAAGAAAGGACTACATAAAAACTACAAGAAAACCGAATCCATGGTCATCAGTAAAAAGAGGAGACCAAAATGACAACTACAGGCTGGGTGTACTAAAATCAAACAAGACACGGAAAGGAGACGAGAAGACTTACAGAAAGTAGCTGAAGAAATCGAAAAGAAAGGACTACATATAAACTACAAGAAAACTGAATGCATGGTCATCAGTAAAAAGAGGAACCCAAAATGACAACTACAGGCTGGGGATACTAAAATCAAACACGACACAGAAAAGACACAACATGACCTACAGAAAATAGCTAAAGAAGTCGAAAAGAAAGGACTGCATAAAAACTACAAGAAAACCGAATCCATGGTCATCAGTAAAAAGAGGAACCCAAAATTGCAATAACAAGATTAAAATCAAACAGGTGCAGCAATTGAAATAGGTGGGAATTGTTCTAACAGAGGGTTGGAAAGATGCTGAGTGGATTATTCAGAGGAAACAAAGATTACTGGATTGCTATTGATGTTTGTCATTCAATATGACAGTGAATGCTGGACAATCTCATCAAAGATGAAGGAAAGACTTGAAGCAACCAAAATGTGGTTCTACAGAAGGATGATGAGGATAACATGGACAAAACATGTGAGCAACGACGAGATTTTGGAGAGGATGGACACGAGAAGGAAACTGATACTTTACATCAGGAAAAGTGAGCTGAGGTTTATGGGACATGTAACGAGGAAGGAAGGCTTAGAGAACCTGATGCTCACGGGACGGATAAAGAGGAAGAGAGACAAGGGAAATCAATGCATGACATACTTGATAAAATTGAGCAGATGGATAGTGGAGCGGCGATTGAGTAGGATAACAGAAGAAAGGGTATTAAGAGCGACCAGAGATGTGCAAGGCCATGATCACCTAAGTCCAGAAGGGACACGGCACATAGAAGAAGAAGAAGAAGAAGAAGAAGAAGAAGAAGAAGAAGAAGAAGAAGAAGAACGGAAAGGAGTGGGGAAAAGAAATAGGAAAACAAAGTGTGAAAACCCAAACCCAAACTTGACTCAACTGCTTTTGAGTGTTCGCTGGAGGTAGGCAAATACGACTGTTGCTCATATTATACGATGATGATGATGATGGCAGGTAACAAAAAAAGTAAATTTATTGTTGATCTCAGTGATGTTGACAGTGGTGATGATGTTTTTGTTTTTGTTTTTTTTTTTGTTTTTCTAGATCAAGGGAGGTAATTCTCTTAATCATGGATTAGAAAAATTAAAGCCTTCTGCAACGGGAAGATTCTGGAGAGCATAGACACAAGAAAGAAACATACTTTGCCTCAGGAAATATGAGCTGACGTTTATGGGACATGTAATGAGGAAGGAAGGCTTAGAGAACCTGATGCTCACGTGACGGATAAAGAGAAAGAGAGACAAGGGAAAGCAACGCATGACATACTTGATGGACTTGAGCAGAGGGATAATGGAGAGGGTATTGAGTGGGATAACAGGAAATAGCGTATTAAGAGCGCCAAACGATAGGAAGATGTGGAAGGCCATGATCGTCTACGTCCTGAAAGAACACGATTCAAAGAAGAAAAAGAAAAAGAAGACGAACAAGAAAAAAGAAAACGAAGAAAAAGACGGTCATGTTTTATTATAATTCTAATCATTGTCTTTTAAAACATTAAACTTTACCGAAGAATGTAAGTAGTTAAAACGGAAGTAGGGGAAAAACCGTCCTTTTATTTTGTGGTCAAAAAGGTCCAAGTTTGCCATCAACTGTTTCTTGGCGAGGCACCATCATTTCTTCTTTCTTCGAAATAACTTCTTAGTCGCAAAGTCTACGATCGTCTTTCCCCTTTGACCCATGTTTATGCTAATCGCATTCTGGCCAGAATATGTAGGGATTGAATAAAAATACGAAATAAAATAAAAGTACAAAATAAAATAAACATAAAAATCTCCCAGGAGTCCTCTGACAGGAAAGACAATTTACGCATGTGCAAAAAGAGAGGCTTCCTGGAGCCAAAAATAAACTCAATCATTTTTTTTTTTTTCTGTTGGACTTTGACTGGTAAAGACGTGCCGACTGTTCGGGAAGGAATTTCCCCAACAAGAGGTCGTTGGAATCAAAAAATATAATCAGTATCCAAACTGTCCCTCTAGTGTCTCTGTGTCATTCCTTTTCTCTTTGCCTATTTATTTCAGCGACGAAAGCTATTCAACAAGTCTTGGATGTTTAGGTGAAAGAACCAACCCAGCAGTAACATCCATAACAAAAGGATGGGAAATGAACTGACAACGGAATAGCTAAAGATGTCTTGTAAAAACTAAACAAAGTACTAAGAAACGGGAAAATTCCGTTAGAAACAAAGAACGATGAATTGCTGTCATATCAATCATAGGTTCGCCTATGCTGAAAGTAACGTAGGTACCTTGTGTCTTTTCTATAGATACCTTCAAGGAAATTGTTTTCCGCTAGAGTACCTAGACTTTATAAATTTAAGCGCAGTACTAGATTGATGGCAATGTCTAATCCCTGAATAGGCTAGATGCAACCGTAAGTTCTATGCTAACAGTTTCTTCTATCGCACTTATCGCTTATGAAACTCTGCTCCGGTCGGATTTTTGTTTTCCAGAAATCCGGTCGGATTTTTGTTTTCCAGAAATCCGGTCGGATTTTTGTTTTCCAGAAATCTTCAAAAATTTAAAATGCAATCTCAACAGTCATCTTCTGTCTTCTTAATTCCTGTTCTTTTATTGTTCTCTTTCCTTAATAGTGTTGTCTCATATTCTATCACACCTAGTAATCCCTTACGTCTTAGTGGATTTATTGCCTGGTTTAGGGTGAATTTTTTAAAAATATATCCTCTTACATGTCAGTGTATGCTAGATAATTTTTTCACAGCTGAAGAGGAAACTGGAAGCACCAGAAATTTGACTCTACAGAAGGATACTGAGAATTCCACAGATTGTACGATTAAGCAACGAGGAAGCCTTAAAGAAAATGGTAGGTTAAAGAAGTGGTTTGAATATAAAATCACTTATACCCAGAATCAGAAAGAGACAGTTGAAATTTCTTGGAAACATAATGAAGGATGGGGCTTGGAAAATTTAATACTCACAAGGCATATGGAGGTTAAGAGAGATAAGGGAAGGTAGTGGGCCAATTGACTGACAAGCTGTTGTGAATAGATAGCGGAGTAGGGAGCGGGAGTCTTGGGAAACATTGTTTTGGGCTACGAGATATAGGAAGTTGTGGAGAGCATTTTCCACGTCCTGAATGAACACGGCCCATTGAAGAAGGGAAGCTCCGTGTTTATTCACGTTTAAAACCAGTAGACTTTTCTAAGTCCATAGCGTTTAAAATTCTTGCAAGCAAAAAGAGTTTGGTGCGTGCGTGAAGCTTGTGTTTTATGCGTGCGTAAGAATTTATTTATTCGCCTTCTGACCCGATTTAATCTTGACATCGATTGATGGTTTGTTTTTGTGAATTTTTTAATTTTTCTCAATTTCAAGATCCTCTGCCAATAACTCACCCTTTTCTTTTTTCACTTACTTTCAATCCGCTTCCTGAAGTCAAATGACATTCGATTATTGTTTTGTTTTGTTTTGCTACAATAATTTCCAGCCATTTTGCTTGCTTGCTTGTTGTTTTTTTTTTTGTTGTTTTTTTTGTAGTCTTTTTTTTTTCTTTTGCATAATATGACCTTCCCGCGTGAAATCTTGTTTCTTCGAACCATAGACTCAAAGTCAGTCTGTTAAGTGCTATACGTGATACACTCTTGGGCAATCATGTCTCGAACGGGACATAAATGAAAAGGTAGAAGAGTTCCCGGCAGTAGGTTGCCATTACTTTTTGCAGTAGACAGGTTGCCAATCAAGACAAACTTGTTGCCTTGTACCAGACTAAATTAATATTAATAATTACCATGAAATACTGCAGTTCCTACAGATAAAAATGTTTATCCTGCCTAGGAACTCCAAACCTGTGGCCTCATACCAGACTAAATCAATATTAAAAATTACCATGAAGTAATTGTTTTCCAATCACAAAAAATTTATGACCTTATTAGATACTTAATATCTGTGACCTTATGGCAAACTCAGCTAAGCTAATGATACTTTGCCATCGTTAGGAAGCTATTGAGACAGAACAACTGATCGTTGAGTTTTTAAATTAATTTCTAAGACAATATATGTCAGTGCCATAAGTGATACACGATTAGGCGATCATGTCTCGAAAGAAGTATGACTGACTTTGCAGAAGGTTTTCCGCAGTTGGTTGCCATTATTTTCTGCGGTAGACTGGTTGCCAATCAAGGTTATAGAACCAAATCTGTCTTTCTATTTAACTGATAGCTGGAGGGAGAAAAATGGATTATATTATATTATTATATCAATAAGTAGTAATTAGTGGGGGACCATTTTATTATTTCATAACAATAGAAAGTCGATTCCCTATTTTATGCCCAGAAGAAACCTTAATTATTTTTTTCAATTATTTTATTCAGTCAGTCACTTAAGTGCCATACGTGATACACGTTTGGGCGATCATGTCTAGAAAGAGACATGACTGACTGGGCAGAAGATTTTCCCGCAGTAGGTTGCCATTACCTTTTGCGGTAGACTGGTTCCCAACCAAGGCTTTAGAACCTCAACAGAGGCGGATTAATACCTTTCCCAAGGATATTCTGACTATCCAACGTCCATATTTAATAAGCTCTTCTTGCAGACAATTGCAGTTACTACAGATAAAAATGTTTATCCTGCCTAGGAACTCCAAACCTGTGGCCTCGTACCAGACTAAATTAATATTAATAATTACCATAAGTAATTGTTTCCAATCGCTAATATTTTCTGACCTTATTAGATACTTAACATTTGTGACCTCATGGCAAACTCAGCCAAACTAATGTTACCTCGCCATGGTTAGGAAGCTATTGAGATAGAACAACCGATCGTAGCGTTTTTAAATTAATTTTTAAGACAACATTTAAATATATGTCAGTCATGCGATCATGTCTCGAAAGAAGCATGACTGACTGTGAAGAAGGTTTTCCGCAGTCGGTTGCCATTAGTTTCTGCGGTAGACTGGTTGCTAACCAAAGCAATAAAACCCAATCTGTCCTCTTATTTAATCCATAGATGGGGAAAGAGACAGATTAATACCTTTTTCATGGGTATTTACGTGGAAATGAATGCAAAGAATTCAACTGGATTTTGAACTCGGCTCTCCGATTTCTCGTTCCAAGCCGATATCCACTGCACTACAACACATGTCCTGACCAATATAGTTCTGTGCTTAAATTCATAAAATCTTGGTATTAAAGAGGAAAGTTCATATGAACAATTACTATGAAAATATTTATAGAAAAGGTTCAAGGAAATTAAGTTACGACGGTGGAAAATTGACTGAGGCTGAGATGCCTGGTCAGTACCAATAACAATGCAGATTCTTCTCTGTATGTTATTTGGAATCTCTAAATACATATCAGAAGCACGAGACTAGATATGACAATTCTACGATTTTTCATCTATACACTTATCTCTATTGTCATATACAATAAAGAAACCCGGACTATAGAACCCAATCTCTTCTACTATTTATCCCATAGACGGAGTTCGAAGGGGCGGTTAATAGCTCTCCCAACGGTATTTGCATGTAAGTGAATGGTTAAATAAAATAAAGACAAGAGGAAAACTGTATTTTAAATCGCCTACTCGTTTCGTCCTGTGATGGACTTTATCAAGACAAAAGACGAAATGAGCTTTATTCTAAATTACGTATCTATAAACAAACTGTGTTGGCAAACACAAAGGCGCTCACAAATCATTTCAAAAGATTAACAGAATATTTTAGTTTTTAGAATTTCTTCCTGTGTAGTGCAAAGTCACGAGATGTTAAAATGAAGGGAATTCAACCGTTTTCTTTGAAATTTTTATTATGTATGTAAGTCTGCTCTTGTAAGTGAATGCAATGAATTCAACCAGAATATCGAAGTCGGCTCTCCGATTTCCAAGACGATATCTAAGAAGCCACGACGCACATAGATTTATTCAACTCATATGTGCCATTTTATTCCACTTTTCGCCATCTTTAGCACAGCTTCATGACTCTATCCTCTCAGAACCTTGCATCTTTCTGAGTGATAAACTGATCAAATTGGTTTTAACATACTGATGTAATGAATATGTGATGGAATAAATATGCATACACCTTGGTTCCCCCTCACACTAATGTGATTGGCTGGTGTCAGACATAAATACAGACGCTGATAGTCTACGTCTATAGGTCTACGTCTCTTGACAACACCTATTGCATAAGCCTACGTCTCAGTATACTGCATACGATTGCGACTAGTACCGGTCCAGTACGGCTACTTGCTAGATTGTCCTACTCGGTTAAATTTCCCAAAACCGCTTAGCTACTTCGAATAATATATATATAACGATTTGTATCCACAGAAATTACTAATGGCTTTAAAAAGAACAGACGTCATATTATTTAAACCCGAGGAACCTTTCGGCCAACTCTTATCAAGGGTTCTCGTTGGCTTTAATTTTAAGGGAATTAAGGAAAAGGACAAGGCAAAATAAATTACTTACAATGCTGGGAGATGATGGAACTCGTTTAAAAATAAATTTATTGAAAAAACACATAAAATGTAAGGGGGTGTACACATGTAATTCCACAAGAGTGTTTAAAAGTGAAAAAATGTTACACTCACAGACTCACCAGCAATTGTAAGAAGCGTAAAAACCGCTCTTTCTGTCTGCACAGGCTCGGCTGTTGAATTTTCAAGCAAATTGCTTCCAAAATACGTAGATGATGTGTAGACCGAGCGCTGTGCAAGACAGTAAACCAGCTGTCCGCATATGCCGAGGCACACACTTGATTGTCCAAAAGATGTCGGCCAATAGCGGAATCCAGAACAGATTGTGTTATTCTTATAGGTCTGAGAGAGCCACTGGAACGTATATTAGCGGGGACGTGTTGTGAAACCCGCGTCTCCAACCTCAGATCTATCTATATATATATCACTGGGACATATCACATACTTCCAGAGAAATGAAGATCTTCGTATTGAGAAGATTTTGTAGGGATTGAAATGTTCTAATCTGTAGGTGGAAAGTTATGTAAGTACGGCGGGTGGTAGTAAAACTTACCGGTCAAGTTGGATCAATTTCTGCTTGATCTGCAAATAGACGTGAGGTCTGTTAGTGTCATTATAGGACATGAGAACCCTAAAATAAACCGATTCCGGATACTTTTCATCAATTGCTGCCTTTAATCGGTCCAGTTAAAAGCTGCCTTCTTTTATGTGCCGTGTTCTCTCAGGCCGTAGGCGACGATGACTCTCCACAATTTCCTGTCCTTCGTAGATATTTTGTCTTTCCGTTATCTCTCTTAAGCCTTCTTTCGTCATCGATTTACTCAAGCTCATTCTTCTTCTTACATATGCCGTGTCATTTCAACACATTAGCGATCATGGCTCTCCACAACTTCTTGTCTTTTGTAGCTTTGAATAAATTTTGTCTTTCCGTTATCTCTCTTAAGCCTTTTTTCGCCATCGATTTACTCAAGCTCATTCTTCTTATTCTATGTGCCGTGTCACTTCAACACATTAGCGATCATGGCTCTCCACAACGTCCTGTCTTTTGTAGCTCTTAATAAATTTTGTCTTTTCGTTATCACTCTTGTTCCACCATCAATTTACTCAAGCTCTTTCTTCTTAAATGCGTCCTGTACCCCAGGACGTAAGCGAACATGGCTCTCCACAATTTCCTTTCCTTCGTAGCATTTTATAATTTTTTTTTTTTGTTATTTCTCCTAAGCCTTATTTTCCTCTTTCTCTGTTGCTTTTAATCTGTCCTTTGAGTATCAGATTTCCGAGTTCTCTCTCCTCGTTATGTGTCCAAGACACTTCAGCAATCTTTTCTTGTTGTTAAGTATAACTTTTTTGTTTCCATTTTTTCTAAATCTTCGTCGCTGCTCACATATTTTGGTATATGGTATCCTCAACATCCTCCTGTAGAATCACATTTCTGTTGCTACAGTTAATTTCTTCGTCTTTGAAGAGATTGTCCAGCATTCACTGTCATACAGGAGGACAGATATGACGCATCAGTTCAAGACTCTTTCCTTTCTTTCTAACAAAGATTTGTTTCTTAATATGAATGTTGGAATATAGTTTTGGCAATTCCAATGCGCCTTCAGATTTCAGTGTTCTGATTTCCATGCCTTCTTAAAATCCGTTTTGCACATATATGCAAATCAACCATCTGACCGTGCATGGAATACTGTTGTCATATCTGGTCAGGTGCCCCTGCTGTTCATCTCAGTGTTCTCGACAGGCTCTAGAGGAGAATCTGTAATGACTTTCTCATCGTCGGAATGTGGCTTCCCTCTGTCTCTTCTATAAGTATTTTCATGACTTTTGCACCGACCTGATACATAAAGTCAAAGAGAGTTAGAGAGACAGTGAGAGAGAGTAAGAACAAGAAAGATAGGGCTATGATTTAAAATGAACGAACACATATATATATATATATATATATATATATATATATATATATAGGTACCGCCACTCATTTTCGATATCCAAATTATAAATTGAATTTTTAAAACAAAAAACTTTTCTCGAAACTTTTATTTTAGATTTATTTGAAAACTAAATGATTAGATTTAATAATTCCAGTAAATTTCCAAAATACTCTGGTGTATTTTAAACAGAAATTATATTGAATGGAATTTAAAATTTTTCAGTTTTTTTTAATCTTTCAATTTTTCGGCCATTTGTAAACAAAAGTTAATCTTCAGTTTTAAAAATCTTGCAAAAATAATATATATATATATATATATAAATAATTATTTTTTGAAAATAAGCAAATTTTATGTTACATTAATTTGATTTACGCAAGTATTACTTATTTATCCTGTGAAATTTAGAATAAATCACCGAGTTGAACTTTTTGACCTGTCCGCCGTATATCAAACATGTTGACAGTTTGTCAGATTAGAGATAAGATAAGTGTACGGCGATCGCAAATGACAAAATTGTACAATTTTTTTCTCGGTTAAGGGGAGGAAACTCTGACCTTTTAATTTGCACATACAAAAAAAACTTCAAATACAAAAGAAATTAATAATTTTAAAAATAGGGACGCCAAACGATTTGTTCTAAACTATTTAATTTTCGATTACTAAATATAATTATAATATACCCTATCTTCTGACCTCAAGTGGAATAATTACATTGCATCAATAGCTAAATCCACTGCTAGGGAGGATGGGTCACTGTGTCTGGCCAGGAAGTTTTTTCTGCCTGAATCCATTTTACACATAAACAAATCAACCATCATGCATGGAATACTGTTGTCATATCTGGTCAGGAGCTCCTGCTGTTCATCTCAGTGTTCTCGACAGGCTCTAGAGGAGAATCTGTAATGTGATTGGTCCCGACCTGGCAGCTCGACTCCAGCCACTTTCTCATCGTCGGAATGTAGCTTCCCCCTGTCTCTTCTATAAGTATCTTCATGGCTTCTGCTCTGACGAACTTGGGTCACTGGTTCTCCCTCCACAAGAATTTACTCGGGTAACCAGACTGGCATCAAGGTCCCACCCTTTTACAGTTAGATCAACAAAATGCAGGCGACAATTCTATTCCATCAGCTTCTTTTCTCGCGCTTCCCGCCTGTGGGACTCCCTTGCTTTCCTGACGGCTATAACCTCCAGGAATTTAAATGCCAAATCAATTCCCATCTCTTACCCACTTAACTCCAGCCCTTTCTACATCCCACCGTGTATCTTGTTCTTTTTCTTTCTCTCTACCTTCGGAACTGTCTTCACTCCTGTGTTCTCTTGCCTTTCTCTGACACCCCCTGTAGCTGGTTCGTCTTTGTCTTCACTCTTTTCCTGCTTAATACTTCTACACCCTTATGTAACTCTCTGCACATCAGTGGCGTTAATGCCTTGCTTGGGGTGAAATGATTAAAAAAAAACTTCCGAGATATTTAAATTATTGCCCTTGTTTGATTTTTGGTATCCCCGATCTTAAATTTGCATCTTGGGCTCTTCCTTTTGCTACCAACCGTCTGACTTTTCGAAAGGCTTTGTAATATACAATGCCCTTCCAATCTCACCCGATACACAGTATCACAACAAGTCCTGTGAATGTCAAAATCTCCAAGCCCTCTTTCCTCATTATATTTTAGTTTTTTTCTTTCTGATTCTAAATATAAGTATCTTTTTTGTTTCTTTGTTGCTAACGTGCTCCATCCATGGTATTCTGAGCATCCTTCTGTAGTGCCACAGTCATGATAACCTATATTTTGGCATTTAAAAATGAAAAAAAGGTTACTTTAAATCCCATATCCACTTGAACCATAGAACATATGCTCCTCGGATATTGCTATTCCACGAAGAAAGTTTTGTAATGACAGTAATGATTTTGTTGAAGTTCCCAAACTCTACATCGAATGCCATCGCATTTTCGTGTGTGGTTAGGATCTTTATATTCATTATATTGTTATTAATCACTGTCAAACTAAGTTACCCAGTCCTTAATTCTGACAGCATTGAAACAGTTAAGACGCTGGTGAGGGAAGCTATCCTGGCGGAGGCTTTTCCATTTATTTATCATTAATTAACTTAATCCTGGCCGACTGTTAACTCGTGGACATTGGTCGTTTAAGCGGATTTACAGCCGCTCATAGTTTAGAGACTCCAAAGACAGCCGTTAATATGATGTGTCATTAAGACCAGCGGCAAGTGACCTTTGTTAATTTCATTTAGAGTTACGAATCTAATGAAGAAGATAACATAGAGAGTTTGGGATTTTACAAGGACACAAACGTACTGATCATAGTTTATTTACGCCATGTCCCTTCAGAATGTAGATAAACAAAGTTCTCTACTGATGTCTTTTCTTTATTATCTGTGAATTGTCATCACTTCTTGGGAAAGATAGTGGAGTAGTTCTTCGTTGTCTTCTTCATAATTTAAAATTCAAAGTTTTTCTTTTATCAAATGGTTGCTAACCGAGGCTAAAGACTCCAGTTGTGTGAGTTTTGAATTTAGAATCATGCTTTTCCTATACCGGCTTCCAATCAAGGCTAGAGAGCCCAGCTTAAATTAGAAGAGGAAGATTTGTTGATTAATTTATGTATTGTTTATTTTTGTGATGGGGTTCATTACGGATTATCAACGATTTGTCGGTTATATAAAGTAATTATTAAATAATTTTAAATTTAAATTTCTTCAAATATATTTAATTGTAAGAATAATTCTCTTTTTTTTTTGCGTATGCATTAACAATATTTAAGACTAACTAACAATGTTTATTCGAGATACAAGTTCCACTTTTTAACCTATAGATGTAGAGGGAGATGAATGCATACTTTTCCGAAAAGTATTTGTGCTTAAGTTGTTTTGTTTTTATGGCATATCAACTTCGGCGGGTCATTTATTGCCAACTAAGTTTTATATATTTATTGCTGGTAATACCTTTTTCTTTCAACAATTTATTGTTGTTTTTATATAAGTTTTTGTGTCTAGTAATGCTTTTTTTCTTTTCGAGTATAAAGATTCATTGGGATTTGTTTTTAAGGGCAGGGTCCCCAAGTCCTACCCTTGTTATTTAACCCATAACTGGAGGGAAGGGATGGATTAATACCTTTCCCAAGGGTACCAGTGCTTAAGTGAATGCAGGGTATTCAACTGGAATTCAAACTCGGCTCACCGATTTGTCTTTCCGAGCCGATATCCACTGCACCACAACGCACATTCGTCACTATACGTTTACAGCACCTGGTATTCCCAAGTGGTCACCCATCTAAGTACTGACCAGGCTCAACGTTGCTTAACTTCGGCGATCGAGCGAGAACTGGTGTCTTCAACGTGGTATGGCCGTAAGCGCGCACGTTTGTCAATAAACGCTTACAGCACCTGGTATTCCCAAGCGGTCACCCATCTAAGTACTGACCAGGCTCAACGTTGCTTAACTTCGGCGATCGAGAGAGAACTGGTGTCTTCAACGTGGTATGGCCGTAAGCGCGCACGTTTGTCAATAAACGCTTACAGCACCTGGTATTCCCAAACGGTCACCCATCTAAGTACTGACCAGGCTCAACGTTGCTTAACTTCGGCGATCGAGCGAGAACTGGTGTATTCAACATGATATGGCCGTAAGCCTTGTGCTTATGTAAAAGTGACTAACCCAACAGTAAATCGAACTCGGCTCTCCGATTTTTCATTTCGAACCGCTAACTATGGGATCTTAATAAAGATACTATGAGCCTTAAACAATTCTAAGATCGGTACGTTTAGAGAAATATTAAACGAAATAGAAGGCAGCGAAATCCCCAAACCCCGCTCTGCCATCAACTAGCTCAAGACCATAAATTATAGAATATAAATAAATAGAAACTAGCATGGCCACAAAATTAGGGATCAGTTTATATATTGATTATAATATAGATTGGATCCCCCACTTTATATCCACATTATAATTTCTTATAAACAGTTGGCATATAGCTTCTTCTATGTGTCCTCTCCTTTAGAACGTAGGCGATCATGGCTTTCCACATCTCCCTGTCCCTGATGGCTCCTAGCACGCTTTCTCCTGTTGCGCCATGCAACCCTCGTTCCGTCATCTACCTGATCAGGTCCCTCAAACATGTTATCCGCTGCTTTCCTCTGTCTTTTTTCTCTCTATCTGGCCTGTTAGTAAAAGGTTCTCCAAGCCCTCCTTCCTCATTGCATGACCCAGGAACTTCAACTGTCTTTTCCTGGTGCTCAGTATTATTTTCCTTTTCGTCACCCTCCTTTCCAAAACCTCATTATTGCTCACATGCTCGGTCCATGATATCTCCAGCATCCTTCTGTAGAACCACATTTTAGTTGCTTCATGTTTTTCCTTCATCTTCGAAGATATTGTCCAACATTAACTGCCATATTGAAGGACGGACATCACAAAGCAGTCCAGTACTCTCCTCTTTGTTTCTGGTGAAATTTTCCTGTTTCTTAATACTTTACTCAACTTCTGGAATGCTTCTTTTGCCATGCCAATTCGCCTTCGGATCTCAGTGTCGCGCTTTCCGTCTTCTGTTAGAAAACTTCCCAGGTATTTAAATTTCTGTACCTGCTTGATTTTAGAGTCCCTCACCTGTAATTGGCATTTGGGGCTGCCTTTTTAATACAAATGCAAAAGATCTTTGCTCGTATTTCATAAATTGCACAAAAGCATTTCATAAGATAAGACAAGAAAATCTATTTAAAATGCTTAAAAAGTTGATTTTCATAGAAAAGATTTTCGAGTAATCTGCTACCTCCATGTTGTAACCTTGTTCTAAGGGGTCACAAACAAAAACAGGAACACGGGATTAGAGTAAACAATTGTATTAACAAAATAACGGGTAAAGGTATATGCCAGCTTGTTCGTCTAGCTGATGAGCAAGCGGTGTTGGATATCGAAGTCTCTGTTCGGTAAGTCACTCTACGGGTGCCTGACTCATATCAGACTCTCCGGTGACTACTAGTCACATGGTATTTATGCAGGTTGAGTTAGTCCATTAATGAGTAGATCCGTCACAACACTCTACTAGGAACCAACAGTCTAAAAAAATCAATGTTAATAGTTAGAGAAAGCGAGGACGTAAGCAAAACAAGATTTTAACCAAAATTTCGAACGTCTTAGAAATGATTATTTAAAAATTTAAAAAATAATTTTAAAATACTTTGGTCTTTCATCTAATAACATGAACATTTTGACGGTAAAACTTTATTTTCGTTAAGTTTGTGGCCTTTTTCATTACGCTATGCTGTTTTTCTCGCGAAATATTGGAGTTACCTATTTAACTATCTGAGTAGTGCCGTGAAAATATGATAGGAATCTAAAGTTGAATAGGAATACAGGAGAATATTTTCCAGAAACTAAGCAAAGTATTAAGAGATATGAAAATGTCGGTTGAAACAAACAAATGAACTGAATTGTACATAACTAATCTCCTATTGCGTCGTTCGAACTCATGCTTCGTCGTATTGTACAGGTGTAGAGGCTCATCCCTTGTTCCCTGTTCAGGATGTGGTTTTCCGGCTTTCTCTTTTCCAATCTTTTCACTTTTCTTTTTCTTTTTCTTTTTTATTTTTCTTTTTCTCAATTGGAGTAGATAGACAAAACTATCGCCCGGTTCACACTCCACCCACGTCTATTGTACAGGTGTAGAGGCTCATCCCTTGTTCCCTGTTCAGGATGTGGTTTCCGGCTTTCTCTTTTAAAAATCTTTTCACTTTTCTTTTTTTTTTTCTTTTTCATTTTTGTTTTTCTCAATTGGAGTAGATAGACTAAACTATCGCCCGGTTCACACTCCATCCACGTCTATTGTACAGGTGTAGAGGCTCATCCCTTGTTCCATGTTCAGGATGTGGTTTCCGGCTTTCTTTTTTCCAATCTTTTCACTTTTACGTAGCCCCCTGCACATCAGTGGCGTTACCGCCTTGCTCGGGGTGATATGATTAAAAAACAAAATTAATAATCAACCTGACTAATACCACTAATTATTATCCCACAGCAAGTCAATGAGGAAAGGAAGAGGTTTAGAGATCAAGAAATTTATATACAAGGGAAAAAGAGTGAGAATGCGTGAAAGAAAGAAAGCGGCAGCAGAAATTAGAAAGAGAGAGCGAGAGAATGAAAGAGAGTAAGGAAAAAGAAGTGAAAGAATAAGACAGAAAAGGAGAGAAAGAAAAAATATAAGAGAGAAAAAGCATAAGAAAGAAAGGAGGAGAAAAAGTCCCCCATGTCTCGAATGGATTATTTTCTTTTCTAAGCGTAGCATAAATGTGGTACAAGGCCGGAAGCATGAGGCACCTAGTGAGAATCGAACTCGCTATTCAGTCGTAAATCATGTAGCAAGACAAACTTGTTGACCTTTACATCACGATGTGATTCACTAATCTAATCTTCTATATGGCACTCAAGTAGTGTCTTCACAGATGAAAAAGTGAATTAAAGCGTCAGAAATGTGGTCCTATCAACGAATGCAAACAATAGCATAGACAGAACAATCCTCACTGGTCGCCCCATACTTTCATTTTAAGCTACGCTTAGGAAATTAGCAATGGCAGAGATGTTAGCAACATTGAAGCCTTAAAAAAATAGAAACGGCAAGAAAGCTTATACTTACAGTCAGATGAAATTTCTGTTACAAATAACGAGGAAAGAGACTTGGAAACTCTAACACTCACAGGACATACTGAAGGTAAGAAAATCTGTGAAAACAAAAAGTAACATACTTAAAGATTTGTGTGAATTATAGGCAGAACATGGACATAGTTGGCTTAGACCAACAAAAGGCAGGAGGTTGTGGAGTTTAAAAAGCCTGAAGAGGCATAAGAAGTAAAAGAAGGTCTAGGTATGTGTCAAGATCGTTCTAAAAAAGAAAATGTCTGTTAAGCAAGCTGCTAGCTTCGGCGTAGGGTCAGAAGACGGGAAGAGAAAATCATCCATTCGGGTCATGAGACACACTTTCTTAAATTTGCTCTCTCTATTTTCTTTCCTTCCTTCTATATCTCTTCTCTTCGCTTTCTTTTCTCACTCTCTCGCTCTCTCTTTCTTTCTTACTATTTCTCACCCTTTCTTTCTCATGCGCTTTCTCTCACATATTTTCTTTCTTTCCTTCCTTATCTATCTCTGATTTTTAAATTTCTTTTCTCGCTCCCCCCCCCCTCTCTCTCTTTCTTTACTACTATTTCTCCCCCTTTCTTTCTCATACTCTTTCTCTTTCGCATATTTTCTTTCCTTCCTTCTCTATCTCTTATTCTCACTTTTCTCTCTCTCTCTCTCTCTCTCTCTCTTTCTTTACTACTATTTCTCCCCCTTTCTTTCTCATACTCTTTCTCTTTCACATATTTTCTTTCCTTCCTTCTCTATCTCTTATTCTCATTTTTCTCTCTCTCTCTCTTTCTTTACTACTATTTCTCCCCCTTTCTTTCTCATACTCTTTCTCTTTCACATATTTTCTTTCCTTCCTTCTCTATCTCTTATTCTCACTTTTTTCGCTCTCTCTCTCTCTTTCTTTCGATCTTTCTTTCTTACTATTTCTTCTCCTTTCTTTCTCATACTCTATCTCTCTCACATATTTTCTTTCCTTCTTTCTCTGTCTCTTCCTTCCACTTTCTTTTCTCACTCACTTTCATTCACTCGCTCTCTCTCTCTTTCTTTCTTACTTGCTATTTCTCACCCTTTTTTTTTTTTCATAATCTTTCTCTCTTACATATTTTCTTTCTTGTATTCTCTATCTCTTTCTTCTACTTCTTTTTTCTTTCTGTTTTCATTCTCCCTCTCGCTCTTTATTTCTTTTTTCTCACTCTTTGTCATTCTCTGTTTGGTGATGAATAAATGATCGTTTACAACAATGTTAATCGAAAAAAAACTTGGAGTAAGCGACCTGAGCCAACTTTAACTACCACAAAGTATGTCTTCATCCTAAGAAAATTATGCTGTGTGACTCGTGGTATTAGAAAAGAATCCCGTATTATGATCTTCTGCCAAGTAACCAGTCAATTGATTCTAAAAAGTACTGGACGAATTAAAGGCAGCAATTTAAGAAGAAAGTCCAGAATTAGTGAACAAGTAGAGTGTTTCCATCAGGAAAATATTTGACCTTACGTTTCTTTAGTGAACCAACAAAAATTGAATTCTGCCTGATTGGGTGTTAACCTACCCGCCATATTTAGCAGACACTGCTCCTTCGGATTTTCATGTCTTCAGGTCCTCGTAAAATAATTTCAGTGGTAAAAAAATTAATTCTTTGGATGACATAAAAACACACCTTGATGAGTTTTTGCCGAGAAAGAGAGAGTTGGGGAGATCAGCTGATTACGCTACAATGGTTTCGACTTTTTTTGATTTCGTCAGGCGATGTGTATACAAAGATCACACCCATGAGAGTGTAATCGGTTGATCTCTTGATCAACCAAATGCATTCCACCTTACATATCTGAATGCGCTACATGTTAAAGCTTAATTTCCCTCCAAACATGTATTGAGCACATTTTAATACAACTGTTTACTGGTCTAATCTAAATCTGATGGAAATATAACCTATAACTGTCCTGTATATATATATATATATATATATATATATATATATATATATATAATTATGTAGTTATGAATTAATTGTACATTGCGACACGGAAATTTCTATGTTTCGAGATAAATTATCATCATCAGGCAATGTTGCTGTTGGTTGTGCAAATGATTTACATTCTCTGATGATGAGAATTTATCTCGAAACATAGAAATTTCCGTGTCGCAATATACAATTAATTCATAACTACATAATTATATTAAGCTCTATAATACTCATTATATTGAGCAATGTTCATAATAAAATAAATGCCAGAGCACTCAAAATAAAAAATAAAAAAACTTTGAGTCCTCTTCACCTGGAATTACATATATATATATATATATTTATATATATATATATATATATGAAATATAGAACAGGAAATGACATCTATAATGACGCCAACAGTGACGAGGTAAACGATAGGTGGCGCGATTTTGCTAATGGTACTTACCATAGTTCCTGTAAATAATTTGGCAAGAAAGTTTTACTGGATGACAGGTGTGGAATAGTTTTCTCAAAAATTAGTTGTTGGGTTGGGTTGGGTATTGGTTGACAAATGATGGCCATGAAATCTGAGATTCCAATTACTGTTATAAACTGAGAAGAGACTTGATTTAGTAAAATTTATGGTTTCGAAAACTGTACGAAAAACTCAATGCAGTTTTCGAAAGCAAAAAAAAAGAACTTTTCTGCCCATTTTCAAGTTGTTGGCATGAGTGTCATTTTTCTATTCCTGGAATAGAAAAATGAATGCAGTAGAAACACAGGTATACGATGTATGTTCAAAACGTACATAACATTTTGAATATTTTCAGGACTAGCTGCGCAGGGACTTACTGTATACGCGCGAGTAGACACACTGCCTCGGGGTTTGTCAGTAGTTAACATCATAAAAATGCAAGTGAAATTACTGGGACATGTAATGAGGAAGAACAGCTTGGTGAATCTGATGCTCACAGATCAAAGGAAAAGAGAGACAGGGAAAAGCAACGCATAACATACTTGATGGGCTTGAGCAAATTGATAGCAGAGCGAGGTTTATAAAGAGCTCTCTCTCTCTCTTTCCCACACTCTCTCTCTCTCTCTCTCTCTCTCTCTCTCTCTCTCTCTGAGTCCTTCTATATATATATATATAAGAAAAATTAAGGCAGACACGTTATTTCATGGTGAATCGGAAGTATGTGGCCTATTTCAGGTGAACCATCATCAGCTTCCGTCTTTATTTTACAAAGTATTTTACACGAATCTTACACGAATCCTTTGTAAAATAAAGACGGAAGCTAATGATGGTTCGCCTGAAATAGGCCTATATTTCCGATTCACCATGAAATAACGTGCCTGCCTTAATTTTTCTTATATTTGCTCTATATGTATTTATATGCATATATGTTTAGAGCTCTCTTAGAAAGTTATCATACCAGTGTATGTACAGGATACTCCTTTGAATTCTTCTATACCCACACTGCTTGCTGATATATATATATATATATATATATATATATATATATATATATATATGAAATTATTTGTTTGAACATTTTTTTATCGATACCCGTATTTAAGTAGATATTCTGCTTATAATCTAACAGTATATATATATATATATATATATATATATATATATATATATATATACCGGCTTGATTATTTACGATAATTTTTTTTACGAAATCGTGTGTCATTTTCATAACAAAAATTTATTGTAAATAATCAGGCCGGTAGAAGTAAATATATAATACTGTTTGATTATAAACAGAATATCTACTTAAATACGAGTATCGATCAAAAATAAGGTACAAACAAATCATTTTAAATTGCCGGTTGTTTATAACCAGTTTCGTTAATCTTCGTTAATCTCTGTAGTATATATATACATATTCTATTTAATTGAAGATTAGTTGTTGCAGTTATCAAAAGATGGTAAAGGTATTGTCTTTGAAATATTTACGAAATTTCAAAGAAAATTTAAAGCTTTTTTCTATCTACTGGTAACGAAATACGAATCTGGGGAATTTGCATTATCTTCCTCTACATGACTACTTATTTGATACTAAGTACGTACTTAATATTTACATTCGTTTATTCGCCACCCCGTTCCCACCCGTTGATTTTTTATGGGATGTTAGCAAACCAGTAGGAAAAAAATTAAGCCTACAAAGGGCGGAGGAACTCATAAGGAGTCAACGGACAGCTAACTAGAAGTTGTGTCTCGATAAATCACCGTGGAGAATGTAGTTGCTACTACTCCACTATCTACCCCGTGTACAATCATGGCCTTACAAAATAGAGATATAAAACTCAACGGCGTGAAGTGGGTTAATTCCAAAGGAAGTAACTCCTCACCCGGTAAGGATCGACATGGTCAACAGTTGTCACCTGACTTTCATCCAGCGACTGTTAGCACCAACGGTGTAAAGGGGAGACATTTTTCCGAAATTAGTCCCTCACCCAAAAAGGAACGACATGAGCAACAGGTGTATTCGCACCGTTACCCTGCGACTCTGCACAAGAAAAAAAATTACCCAAGGAATATGGAACGTCAGAACGCTGAACAACTGTGGTCAACTTGAGAATGTCTAGCAGGAAATGAGTAGATTGAACATCAAAATTCTGTGTATATGCAAAACTAGATGGCCAAACATTGGAGACTTCAGCACCGACAACCGCAGGATCATATATGCAGGAGATAAAAAAACGAAAAGGGAGTCGGCTTAATACTGAACGAAGAAATGCATTCTGGGATACTGCCAGTTCTCTGAAAGAGTTCTCCTGGTCAAACTGAAAGGGTGATACTTCAACATAGCAGTTATAGTCATCTATGCACCATCAACGCAAAACACCGGCAAATTTGGATTAGAAATCCGTAACGACCGGGGTGAAAGATAGGTCCAGTGATGTAGGCCAAATGACCAGGTGATAACCAACACTTGGTTTCAGTTTCAAGACACCTAAGACGTTTATGGACATGGAGAAGTTCAGGAGGCGACAAGAAAAATCAAATCGATTATGTAACCATAAACAAATGATTCAGAAACGCAGTGGTTCAGTGCAAAACCTATCCAAGTACCGACTATAGAAGCACCCACCTTCCAGTTATCTGCAAACTAAGGGAGAAAATTCGGAAACTAAAGAAGCCCAGACTGCAATACAACACGCTACTTGACCTGCAGAAAAAATACAGTGACAGTGTGGGAAACAAATACGAAAAACAAATGGGAAATGGAAATTCGAAATGGGACACACTTAAAGAAGCGCTAGTGACATCATAAAACAACATTGTCCCAGAGGAAATAAAACTGTTGTCGCTGGGAGCCAGATCTGGAGAATAGGGTGGATGCGGAAGCAATTCGAAGTACAATTCATGTAGTTTTGCCATCGTTGCGATCGACTTGTGACACGGTGCGTTTTCTTCTTCATTTATGAACGTTTTTGCGACTTTTCTTCCTTCAAACGCACCAATAATGCTATTTATTATTCGCTATTGGTGGGTCTTCCTTTCTCAAGGTAATCGATGAGCAAAATACCTTGAGCATCCCAAAATACGGTGTCCAAAACCTTGCCTGCTGATGTTTGCGTCTTTGGTGGCTTTGAACCAGCTGCTGTCAATTTCACTCAGGAGTAAAGTGGTGGATACATGTTTCATGCATTGTCACATATTTACACAAAAACTTCTTCTTGTTGCGTTGAAACAGTTGCAAACAACACTCTGAATGGTCGATGCGTTGTTGTTTTTGATCGACTGTGAGCAAACGCTTCACCCACTTTGAATCCAGCTTTCTTACTGACAAATGTTCATGCAAAATGGTGAATACACTGTCTTCTGATATCTTCAGCTACTCTGACATCTCAAGCAACTTCAATTTACGATCCTCCAAAACGAGTTTGGGGATTGTTTTGGTGGTTTCGGTGACAAATGCCGATTTTGGGTGACCTGAGCCCTCAGTATGCAATGTGGGTATAGAAGAATCCAAAGGAGTATCCTGTACATACAGTGGTAGGATAACTCTCTAAGAGAGTTCTAAATATATATGTATCTAAATACATATAGAGCAAATATAAAAAAAATTAAGGCAGACACATTATTTCCTGGTAAATCGGAAGTGTAGGCCTATTTCAGGCGAACCATCATTAGCTTCCGTTTTTATTTTACAAAGGATTCATGTAAAATCCTTAATTTTACAAAGGCTTTTACATGAATCCTTTGTAAAATAAAAACGGAA
The DNA here is from genome assembly GCA_037127315.1 of Ascarosepion bandense. Taxonomy (NCBI): domain Eukaryota; kingdom Metazoa; phylum Mollusca; class Cephalopoda; order Sepiida; family Sepiidae; genus Ascarosepion; species Ascarosepion bandense. The sequence goes on from JBBBDQ010001264.1 coordinate 229,913, forward strand.
GCTGGTGATGGTTCGCCTGAAATAGGCCACATACTTCCGATTCACCATGAAATAACGTGTCTGCCTTAATTTTTCTTATATATATATATATATATATATATTGTGAATTAATGGAATTAATGGATTTTACTTTTCGACCAAAAATATTTATATTATTGTAATTGTTATTTTGCGAACACACATGTCTGTGTAGAAGATCTGTTTCTTTCAGTGATGTCAAATACACCTGCCGGTCTGTGCATTCGAGAGATTTAATAAAGAAAAATTATTTTTACTTCTATTTTCAATATTTTAATTTTTAATATAATTTTTTTTCGGTGAGCAGGCAGATATACATTTCAGAAGATCCTCGTATTTTCAATGCATAATTAGCCGAGCACGTCCCTACAATTAATTACAGCTCTCCTAGATGAGCTTTTTTGCCTTCATGGTAAGGCGCCTAAACACGCCTGCGCAGGTAGACAATGGGGATGAGACGTAGAGGGAGATTATAATGATGGTGACGGTGATGACAAGCATCTCCCGGAGACCATTTCTTTTGTAAAGTGATTTTTATCCTTTCGGGCTACCCCTTCCCCATTACTATGGCTTTTAGCCAAAGTAAATAGTAAACAACTAGGCAGATAAGAATAGATAGATAGATAGATAGATAGATAGATAGATAGATAGATAGAACAGACTAGATAGATAGATAGATAGATAGATAGATAGATAGATAGATATGAACAGACTGAGATAGATAGATAGATAGATAGATAGATAGATAGATAGATAGATAGATAGATAGATATGAAAAGTCTGAGATAGATAGATAGATAGATAGATAGATAGATAGATAGATAGATAGATAGATAGATAGATAGATAGATAAGAGAAAGAAAGAAAAAGAAAGAAAGAAAAATATCAAAGAGAACAAAACAAACTCGGAGGGAGATAAAGGGAAAAAAGCCTGAAGGAGGGAGTGAAAGAGAGCAATGAACATTTTCAGCAAAATTAAGAGTGAGAACTTTTAAGAACTGCGAATATGAGACACATATAAATAGAAATGCTGAAAGAGAAAGAAGAGAAAGAAAGAGGGAAGGAAAGTCAGCCGTAAGGATGAGAAGAAACGTTATTTTAAAAAAAGATTTTGTCTCGTTTTCACATTGCCACCGACTCGAAATATAATCTCACAAAAAGCCATTAGCAACTGTAAAATAAAGACTACGACACTAAAATAGTTTATATGAAAGTATGTGTGTGTCTATTTATGTGTGTGGCTATTTATGTATTCACACGTGAGATGATGTGCATTTTAAGTTGTTGTTTTTTTCTTTTATTCTTACACCCCAAGGTGATAATGGACGAGAATACCGTGGGGGTTACAGAGAATGAAAGTGAAAGAAAATGAGAAAAAATTGAGGAAAGAACAAAAAAACGGTATTCAAGAAGAGGGTGATTGACGCTGCATTTAAGCTTTTGATTCAAAGACGTATTAGCATTACTAAGGCCGCATTCCAAAAGCTAAGTAGAGTATTGTGAGACAGGAAAATTCCGTTGGAAGCAAAGAAAAGAGTACTGGACTGTTATGTGTTATCTGGGCTCCTATATGGCAGTGAATGATGGACAATCTTCTCAAAGATGAAGGAGAGACTCCAAGCAACAGAAATATATTTCTACGGGATGAGGCTACTATGGAACGTACATGTGCGTAAAGATCAGGTTTAAGAGAGAATGGAAACAAAAAGAAAAAATATACTTCACACGGCTGAAGTTTCTGGGACACGTAATGAGGAAGAAAGGCTTGTAGAATCTGATGTGAGAAGTGAATGATAACGTTATGTCCTTCTACCGATCAATGCTTAGAATGAGACGTAATGAGGAAGGAAGGCTTGTAGAATCTGATATGAGAAGTGAATGATAACGTGATGTCCTTCTACCGATCAATGCTTAGAATGAGACGTAATGAGGAAGGAAGGCTTGTAGAATCTGATATGAGAAGTGAATGATAACGTGATGTCCTTCTACCGATTAATGCTTAGAATGAGACGTAATGAGGAAGGAAGGCTTGTAGAATCTGATATGAGAAGTGAATGATAACGTTATGTCCTTCTACCGATCAATGCTTAGAATGAGACGTAATGAGGAAGGAAGGCTTGTAGAATCTGATATGAGAAGTGAATGATAACGTGATGTCCTTCTACCGATCAATGCTTAGAATGAGACGTAATGAGGAAGGAAGGCTTGTAGAATCTGATATGAGAAGTGAATGATGACGTTATGTCCTTCTACCGATCAATGCTTAGAATGAGACGTAATGAGGAAGAAAGGCTTGTAGAATCTGATATGAGAAGTGAATGATAACGTGATGTCCCTCTACCGATCAATGCTTAGAATGAGACGTAATGAGGAAGGAATGCTTGTAGAATCTGATATGAGAAGTGAATGATAACGTGATGTCCTTCTACCGATCAATGCTTAGAATGAGACGTAATGAGGAAGGAAAGCATGTAGAATCTGATATGAGAAGTGAATGATAACGTGATGTCCTTCTACCGATCAATGCTTAGAATGAGACGTAATGAGGAAGGAAGGCTTGTAGAATCTAA
>JBBBDQ010001264.1:237500-267500 GCA_037127315.1 Ascarosepion bandense
AGAAGATAAAAAAAAGATTCTCCAACTCCTTTTACTCCCGACGCGCTGACAAAAGCCATATCTGAATTTTCATACAATCCTGAGGATGGACTTACTTTTCCTGCGTATTTTCGAAGATACGAACAAATTTTCAGAAAAGAATGCAGTGTTTGGGACGACCAAAAAAAACGAGATTTTTGTTGAGGAAATTAGCCCAAGTATAACATGAAAAATACTGCAACTTCGTACCTGCAAGAAAAACAAAACAAAAACAAAAACAAATAGGGTAAATTTGTTTTGAATAAATAATGAACATTCTGACAAAGATTTTTATCGACTAAAGCTCTTTATTTAATACACGTTAAAATTGCATGACTCTGACGAAAAAAAAAAGACGAAGATTTTGTCACAAATGCAGGAATTGGTAACAAGGAATTTTAAAGATTGATACTAAATGAACTGATTCCGGATATGTTAAAGGATTAATTTTCGTTCAAGAGTTAACGGCAAAAAAGATAGAAATACGGGCGAGAATTCTAACAAAATTTTACAAAATAATAAACTTACACTTCAAGAAATATCCGGCGAATGTCAGAGAATCCTAAATCTGAGACGTGATACCGAAGAAATTTAGTAAAAAAATGTGAATACGTACAAGCGAAAGAAAAATGTAGAAAAACGAAAATGAATCCATGTTTCAGGTGAGGAAAGTGGTATCTGAGAAGCGACTGTCCCTTTAAGAATTCGAAATGCTACAAGTGTGCTAAAGTAGAACGTATAAAATCTCGCGGTAAAACTAAAACAAGAAAAATTCTAACAGGAAAAGTTTTTACACAGCATTGCGACGGAAAAATAACCGCAGAAAAAAAAGAAAATTTGTTAATGCGAAAATAAATCATATGAATGTAAAAATGCAATTAGATACTGGCTCTGATATCACAATAATCAGTGAATCCACATGGGAGGAAATCGGAAAGCTTACGTTAAAAATGACATGCAAAATTGAGAGTAGTGTCTCAGGTGAGAAACTATTTTTTATTGGGTAAATGATGGTAAATTTTTGATTTGTTCCCCGAAGGCCTTTTTGCTTCCTTTTTGCAATTACTACGTGGAAATTGAGTTCCGAAACCAAACACATCGTGGAGTAATTGCTCAAAGGAAGTAAATAGGCCGAAATAACTATCCTACGCCTCAAGTGAGAACGGTGGTAAGGGGTGAGATATAGTACGATTTTTTTTTTCTGGTCGATAACATGAAAACAGGTAGGTTTCTTCAATAAACAATTATCGATTTGAGTCCGGCATATACATTTGCACGGAATAAAGGATGTTTTGGAAAGATTTGACGGGGTAAAGGCCCTCGGGGAACAAATAAAAAATTTACTAACTAGGCTTGCCTCCCAGAGAGTAAAACACTACGCCTCCTTGGTCTCACTCTTACAGCGGACCTAAAATGGAATGACTATATCGAATCCATTGCTAAATCCGCTGCTATGAAAGTTGGTTCTCTGTACAGGGCCCGGAAGTTTTTTCCGTCTGAATCTATCCTGCACAGATATAAATCTACCATCCGCCCGTGTATTGAATACTGCTGCCATATCTGGTCGGGTGCCCCTGCTATTCTCCTTGGGCTTCTCGATAAGGTACAGCGGAGGGTCTATAATGTGATCGATACCAACTTGGCAGACCGCCTGCAGTCTCTCTCACACCGGCACGACGTGGCTTCCCTGTGTCTCTTCTATACTTTCACGGCCTTTGCTCCGATGAACTTAGATCACTGGTGTCCCTAAATACGAATTTTCACGAGAAACTAGATTAGCAACTAGATCCCACCCTTTTACAGTGAAACCGATAAAATGCAACCGCAACTTCTACTCCAACAGTTTCTTTTCTCGCACTTCCCGACTGTGGAATTCCCTTCCACTTGATTGCTTCCCCGACGGCTACAATTTCCAGGAGTTTAAATGTAAGGTCAATAGACACCTCCTAACACACTAACTCGCTCCCATTCTTTCAAACATTCTTCCCATCAGCCCAACCCTCAGCCTCGGTATCCTTACCCATCTATCACCTTCCTTCTGACATTTCCTACATCTAACCACTCCTTCTCTTTACCTTCCCCTATGTAGCTCCATGCGCAATAGTGGCAGTGGAATGCCTTACTTGGGGTGAAATGATTAAAAAAAAAATTGCAAAAACGCAAGTGAACAAGCGACCAATTTAAAATAAAATAAAAGACAGCGAAAATTTAAAGTAAGTATTAAAATGTTTTCTGGGTGTTCAGTTGAATTTCAAGTAAAGAAATTCAACGTCAATATTTAAACCTAAACGGAATGTACCGTTCGCATCATTGGATCAAGTCAACGAAGAATTCGACAGACTTGATAAAATAGGTTTAAATGAAAAGATCAATCATTCAAAATGAGCAGCACTAATCGTGTATGTAAAGAAAAACAATAAAATTCGTGGCTAATTTCTCGACAGTGTTCAACCACCTAGAACCCCATAACGACCCATTACCAAATTCAGAGGATATCCTGCAGTAGATTGCCATTGTTTTCTGCGGTAGACTGGTTGCCAGCCAAGGCTATATAACCCAATCTGTCCTACTATTTAACTCGTAGCTAGAAGGGCAAAAGATATATTAAGGGGGATCAGTTTATTACTTCATAACAATAGAAAACCGATACCCCACTTTATACCCAGTAGAAACTTTAATCATGTTGTCAACTATTATATTCAGTCAGTCAGTTAAGTGTCATACGTGACACACGCTTTGGGCGATCATGTCTCGAAAGAGACATGACATGACTGGGTAGAAGATTATCCCGCAGTAGATTGCCATTGTTTTCTGCGGTAGACTGGTTGCTAGAACCCAGTCTGTCCTATTATTTAACCCTCAACTGGAGGGAAGAGACGGATTAATACATTTCTCAAGGGTATTTGTGCGCAAGTGAATGCAAAAAATTTAACTGGAATTCGAAATCGGCTCCCCGATTTGTCGTTCCGAGTCGATATCCACTGCACCAGAACGCACATCCCATTTACAAATACAGGTTGAAGACGAATGTTCAGAGATGACAACTATAAACATGCACAAGGGATTAACCGTCTTTTTTCATATAAACGCAGCTTCAATTATATTCCACCAAATTATGAATAACATGATTGCAGATGTTGATTTCGCTGTGATTTATCCGGATGTTATATTAATTAAAACTGTATCTAAATATGTAACAACATATCGGCCATGTGAAAACAGTTTGAAAAAATACGAAATTACGGTTTCAAACTCAGTGAGAAAAAGTGTAAATTGTTTGGGCCTAAAATTAAGTATCTAGAAAAAATCATTGACAGAAATGGTCGTCGTCCAAATCCGTCGAGGGCAAGTGTAATTAAAAAATGTAATTAAAAATATGCCTTCCCCAAGAAACGTTATTAGGTTACAAGCATTCTTGGGACTAGCAAACTACTATCAAATTTATGTACAAAATATGGAGAATTTGAGAGCGCCACTGACTTGCTTTAAAAAGGCATACAATGGAACTGGACTGTTAAGTGTCAGAAGGCGTTCGAAGAACTAAATACTAAAGTCTGACATGCTTCAGGTAAAAATTGTCGCGGCTTCAGATAGGAACAGTAATTTTAAATAAATAAGATGACGATATGAAAGCTGCGTCACATGTTTCGCGTTCGCTACTACCAACAGAAAAAGAAAAACTAAAGTCAGATTAAAAAAGAGGCGTTAGTAATTATATTTGCAGTGAAAAAAAAATTAACAAATTTATCCACAGAAAAAGTTTTCGGTTAAAGACAGATCACAGAACTCTATTATCGTTTTACGGTTCAAATATGCATACAGCGAATAGATTACAATGCTTGAGTACCAGCTGATTAAATTACGATTTGAAGATGGAATACCAACAGTCCATAAAATTAGGACATGCGGATGGGTTATCAAGATTGATATAAAAAATACAGAACAGTTTGAGGACGCAGTTATTGTAGTACCTGTACCTGTTTTGGCATTCACCCTGGTTGGGTTGAGCCAGCTTCCTCCCAAGCGATGGAGAGAGATTCGTTGTCTTAACCTGTATTGACCTCGGGCATTTTTTAATTATCCCGCAACAAGTTGCCAATACCAGCCGCAGTAGACTGGTTGCCAGCCAAGGCTATAGAACCCTATCTGTTTTGTTATTTAACCCATAACTTTGGGGAAAGAACGGATTCATACCTTTCTCAAGGGTATTAGCGCCTAAGTAAATGCAGGCCATTCAAATGAAATTCTGTTATTGTAGTATTAAAAAGTGAAATAGAAATTTAAAATATTTTATGCAATGTTCCATTTACTTTGGAAGAAATTAAAAAAATGTAAAACAAAACAATTTTATTACAGAAATAAAAAAAAAACAACTAAAAGAAAGAACGCAACCCAAACTTGAACGCTTACTCGCTATGTGATGGAGTATGATATTCGCAAAAAGAATGATAATACTTAGCATATTCAGTCAGTTAAGTGCCATACGTGATACACGCTTTAGGCGATCATGTCTCGAAAGAGACATGACTGACTGGGCAGAAGATTATCCCGCAGTAGGTTGCCATTGTTTTCTGCGGTAGATTGTTTGCCAGCCAAGGCTATAGAACCAAATCTGTCCTGTTATTTGACTCATAGCTAGATGGGAAAGAGATCTATTATATTATTAAGTAGTAATAGAGGGGGATCAGTTTATTACTAAATAACAATATAAAACCGATCCCCCACTTTACGCCCAGTAGAAGCCAACTATTATATTCAGTCAGTCAGTTAAGTGTCATACGTGATACACGCTTTAGGCGATCATATCTCTTTCGAAGCATGACTGACTGGGCAGAAATTTATCCCGCAGTAGGTTGCCATTGCTTTCTGCGGTTGACTGGTTGCCAGCTAAGGCTATAGAACCCAATATGTCCTATAATTTAACCCATAAATGGAGGGAAGAGACCTTTCCTAAGGGTATTTGTGCATAAGTGAATGCAAGGAATTCAACTGGAATTCGAACTAAGCTCCCTAATTTGTCGTTCCGAGTCGATATCCACTGCACCAGAACGCACATCCTACTTAGCATATTACAAAAGCGAATATTTACAAAAGCGAATATCTACAAAAGCGAATATTAAATGATTTTCATAGTGTACCTCAGAGAATTTTAGGGATGAAATCTCTCATGAGAAGCTATGTATATTCGACCAAGACCTTGAAAAGTAGTAAAAGCATGCAGAGTTTGTGCTTTGGCAGCAGAGTTAATTCCTATGAAAACATTGGTAAAAGAGTGATACTCGGAAGTTAAGACTACACATAAATTTTTCAGGTCCGATAAGCGGATCACATTATCTTTTAGTAGTGGATAGCTTTACTAAGTGGCCTGAAATTTGTAAGTGCAAAAAAAATCTTCGGTAACAGTGAATTTTTTGCACGAACTGTTCGCAAGATATGGCATTCTAGATACTATAGTCTCGGATAACGGTACACAATTTACTGCTAACAAATTTGAACATTTTTGTAAAATATTCTCCATTGACGATATTACTACCCTGACGTATCAACCAAGGTCATACGGACAAGCTGAACGGTATACGGGTACGTTCAAGGGAACATTGAGAAAAACAAGTCATGAAAAATGAACGAAGATGCGCTAAAAAAATTCTTATGAACAAATAACGCCAAATCCCAATAGACTATCAGACCTGTTATCGGCTGAATAAATGTCATGAAAAACTAAATCGGTGTTCGACAGGTAACAAAGAGTAAGAACACAACAAAGGGGGAACTAAATTTTTCAAGATTGTTGAAAGTGTTTTTCAGAGTGTATAAAGATGTAAAAGAAATGTAGGAAGACAGCATAATAATATCACAAATCGGAAAGACGAAATACTTAATAAGAAGAAACAAATGGAACATAAAAAAAACATTATAATCAGTTAAAGAGAAGGTTTACAGAAGAAAGTCCTGAAAGAATAGAAGAAGCTATAAAAGTAGTGTATAATAAAGGCGCCTTGTGTTGTAATGGATATCGACTCGAAATGAGAAATGGAGAGTTGGGTTCGAATTCCAGTCAAATTCGTTTCATTCACTTTCGCACAAGTACCCTTGGGGAAGGTATAAATCCGCCTTTTCTCTCTCCAGCTATGGATCGAATAACAGGACAGATTGGGTTCTTAAATGACTGGTATGGGTAAATGAATTGAATAGCGTGATAGGTTAAGTTCTATAGCCTTGGTTGGCAACCAGTCTATCGCAGGAGGAAATGGTAACCTATAACTGGAAAATCTTCAGCTTTGTCAATGTCTAGAAGGAGACTTGTTCGCTCAAGTGTTTATCACGTATTGCACTTAAATGACTGGTATGGGTAAGTGAATTGAATAGCGGGTTAAATTAAGTTCTATAGCCTTGGTTGGCAACCAGTCTACCGCAGATACAAATGACAACATACTGCGGGATAATCTTAGCCAGTCATGGCTCGAAAGAGACATGATCGTCCAAGCGTTTATCACGTATGGCAATTAACTGACTGATAATGTTCTTGTTGTACCAAGAATCCGTTGATTAAGCACTATTTCCAGAAAAGAAACCCGTACGGAAAACTGGAGGTTGATTCTAAATTAATACAAATTTAAGAAAAAGGAGAGGGTGATCACTAATAAATAAAATTAAATATTCACTAATAAAATGAAATCTCAAAAAGGGGGAATGTTGCGAAGTCAATAATAGACCCCTATTGACTCAAATGGGATTATTTAGACGCCTAAATAAAAAAACTCCAGTGTGTGCGAAAAATTACCGTTGGAGTCAGACGTTATGGCTGGCGAATGCCTCAGTAAGATTAAATTATATCTGATAGAATCTTAATGTTTTTGGCACATTATTTTGTCACCAAATGATGTTGGTTTTTTGTACAAACCGGGCTCACAAAATGATGTGGGGGTCACTCACATCATATCAGCCGGGATAGCCTCGTAATCACAGGGGTAAAAACGTACAGTAAAAGCATGCTAAATTGTAAATTAAATTCATGCAATTTTATTTGTTTTTGTGGACTGGTGTGTATATATTTTAGTTACATGCGTTTTGATCCTGCACATGAGAAAAGGAAGAAAATCGTTTCGTTTTATAACAAGCAATGTCCTGAGTAGAGAAAGTGGACGTATTGACCCTCCAACGGTCGTTGGCTAAGAGTCCGAGTAAGATTTTTGGTGCAATGTTCGTTTTGAGGCAGGAAATATTTCTGTTGCATTCTGGGATAACTTTTATTATTTTGGTTTTATTTCATTTATTTCAAACAAAGTTTTAACGATATTTGTTTTTTTTATTTCATTTATGATATTTATTATTATTATTTTAATATTTTTATTTTTATTCATTAATAATAATAATAATAATAATAATAATAATGATTTCCTTACAATATATATAAATGCTAACACTGAGGTCAACACCAAACGGCAACAGACTATTTCAGGCTTCAACTCAATGTCCAGGCGTTTTATTTTTTCATAAGCTCTTTCATCCATATTTATACTATGTATATATATATATATATATACCGGCCATAATTATTAGGCCATCCCAGTATTTTTTAAAAATGATGTATTTCATACTATTTTTAGTATTTATTGCCAAGTGAATAATTCTAAATGAAAATAGAATGGCTCTTTGGTTAATACTGCACAATAACAAGTGCATCAAATGAACTGTTCTGGTGTCCGGTTTTTGTGATCTCTTCCCCATGCTAGTCTCTTCTTATTGGCTGGCCGAAGCAAAGGCTTCCTGGCTGCCTTGTAAAATTTTGCTAAGTAATAATAACAAAAGAACCCTTCTATTCAATAAATACTAAAAATAGTATGAAATATATCATTTCTTTTAAAAACTGGGGTGGCCTAATAATTATGGCTGGTAGTGTGTGTATATATATATGGCAAATCTGAAGTGTCCGATGCGTAAATTGTCGCTATTTGCCTTGTAAAACTTTGCAAATTAATAATAACAGAAGAACTATTTTATTTTCAGTCAGAATTATCCACTTTGCAATAAATACCAAAAATAGTATGAAATACATCAAAACTTAGGTGGCCTGTAGTGTGCATATATATATATATATATATATATATATATGCACACTACATATATATATATATATATATACATATATATATATATATATATATATATATATATATAATGGCTGGCCACTCGTATTTGAAGATACCCGTCTACTAGGTCGGCTATCTAATCCCCACTGTAGACGCTTGCTTAGGCACACTTGACTGGCCGAAGCAAAGGCATCCTGGATGCCTTGTAAAATTTTGCAAAGAACATTATATTTTCATTTAGAATTATTCCCTTTACAATAAATACTAAAAATTGTATGAAATACTTCATTTTTTTTTAACTTGAGTGGCCGGTAGTGTATATATAATATACGCCTGGCCACTCGCATTTGAAGATACCCGTCAACTAGGGCGGCTAGCTAATCCCCACTGTAAACGCTTGCTCAGGCACACTTGTGTTTGTTCAAAAGCGGCAGAGCCCACCTGTGGTTTATAGAGTAACTATGTTGAGCAGACCTTAGTTGCAGTTTCTGGGAGAGAAAGCATTATCTGGTCAGAACACAACAATCTGAACATCAGTCTGAACAAGGTCAGGACACTGAAATCCTCTGTCACGATGACTTGCGACTTCGAGGTAGCATAACCATCAACGGCTCCTCAAAGGGAGGCGTCTACCCAAATTCACTCACAAGGCTTGGGTCAAACCGTGGAATGGTTTTCAAGCAATTTCTAAAGAAAAAGGGTTTAATTATTCCCTTCCTTGCAATTTATTCATTACATTTTTAGTCAACTTTTTATATTGATTAAAATTTATATTTGAAGACCCTTAAGTTTATTCCTGCCTACCACTCTTGACCTATCGGTTAAATTGCTGCCTTCCACTCTAAAATGAAGGGTGCTACTATTTTACCACTCTCCTCTTCTTGACCTTTTCCTGATCAACCTTCCTTAACTCTTTCTTTACTAACCTTTACTTCCTAGAATTTCTTCGACTGGGGTTGAACAATGCATGTCTCTGTTAGGTATAGTGAAATAACTATTTCTCCCCGCCCCACAACAATATATATATATACTCTTGCATTATTCTTCAGGAATGAATTGAGCTCTTTCGGTGACTGGTGTGTGCATACACTGCTTATATACAACACGTTGAAATTTTTCTTGTCTGATGACTTGTGCCTATGGCTTAGAGGCGTAGCGACAGCGACTGACACCAAATCGGTCGAGTTTCGATCCCAGCCAGAAGCAAGTGGATGTGTCTAGCCATGATGACCTGTGATAGAGCGAAACAGGCTTGTATGTGGATGACGAATATATATATATATATATATATATATATATATATATTAGTCATCATATATATATATATTAGTCATCATATATATATATATATATATATATTATATATATATATATATATATATATATTAGTCATCATATATATATATATATATTAGTCATCATATATATATATATATATATATATATTAGTCATCATATATATATATATTAGTCATCATATATATATATTAGTCATCATATATATATATATATATATATATATATATTATCATATATATATATATATTATTATCATATATATATATATATATTAGTCATCATATATATATATATATATATTAGTCATCATATATATATATATTAGTCATCATATATATATATATATATTAGTCATCATATATATATATATATGTCATCATATATATATATATATATTAGTCATCATATATATATATATATATTAGTCATCATATATATATATATGTCATCATATATATATATGTCATCATATATATATATATATACATTAGTCATCATATATATATATATATATATTTATTAGTCATCATATATATATATATTAGTCATCATATATATATATATATTAGTCATCATATATATATATATATATATTAGTCATCATATATATATATATATATAGTCATCATATATATATATATATATATATTAGTCATCATATATATATTTTTTCTTTAAATCATAGGATTTTAAAAACTTATTCTTTTTATTTTAGAAACATATTGTGTCTTGCATTTCTGTGAGCGTGATCTTGTGTGTGTGTGTGTGTGTGTGTGTGTGTGTGTGTGTGTGTATGCGCGAACGTGTGCGTGTATGTGTAGGGTTATATTTTTCAATTTCGTTGCGCAGCTGAAGGTAGGTCCTTGATCCATTTTTTATCTCAACATTATTAGTGGGTGGAGATGTGTCATTTTTGGTGCCGCCGGGTATGAGTGTGGGTTTGTGCGTCATTGTAAAAGTGTGCAGGTGTTTAGAGTGTATATTTTTAGTGCGTGCGTCTGTGTATGTGCACGTGTGTGTAGGTGATCTTGGAAAAACTACAAAGATATTTCTGGGTAGCGAGATTTTGTCTTTTGAAACGGGCGTGTTTAAATCCGTTAGTCTTTGGGCGTGTCTTCATGTAGTATGAGGCGAGCGTGACTCTTTGTGACCGTCAGTGTGGTCCATATCGACGTAATTTTGTGGGTATGTGTGTGCGTAAGAGAGAGATAGAGACAGAGACAGAGACACCAGTCGTCTTTCTTGTCGGCGAATTCAGTTGGCACAAACACTTAATCCCTCTCTCTTTTTCTCCCTCTCTCTCTCTCTCTCTTTCTCACTCTCTTTCTCTCATAGCAACTTTCTTTCTTCACTCTTTTTCACTCACACACTCCATCTCGCTTTATGTGCGTTGTGGTGCAGTGGATATCGACTTGGAACGACAAATCAGCGAGCCGAGTTCGAATTCCAGTTGAATTCTTTGTATTCACTTTCGCACAAATGCCCTTGGGAAAAGTATTAATCCGTGTCTTCCCTCCAGTTATGGGTTAAATATCAGGACAGATTGGGTTTTTTAGCCTTGGTCGGCAACCAGTCTACCGCAGAAAGCAATGGCAATCTACTGCGGGATAATCTGCCCAGTCAGTCATGTCTCTTTCGAGACATGATCGACCAAGCGTGTATCACGTATGGCACTTAACTGACTGACTGACACCTTATTCTCATTTGGCAATCTATATATAAAAGGCAATCTGTGAGTCTGTATGTGACTGTTCCCTATGCACACCTACATTTTTTAATCTACGCCATTCAAACTTTCTAGCGACACATATCTACAGGGAAGCCAGGTCGACATGTACTTTTTGAGTTTAAGTTCAGCAATTTTTCCTTTCGCACTTTTTGTCCAATGGAGCCGATGGTTTACATTTACTCCGTAAAACGTCTAAGATCTGAGATGGTTGCTAGATTACGTCACAGAAATCAAATCACACATGTCAAACGCGACTAAAATATTTTTTTATTAAAGAATTAAAAAAAAGAATTTATATTTAATTTTTAATCCGACGTTTTAAAAATTCATTTGGTGAAAAAAAACATGTGAATATTTTTCCCCGTAATTTTGAAACAAAAGAAATATTTTTTTTAAAAAAAAGTTTTTTTCAAACAAAAACAAAATATGTAAAATACAAAGTGGCATTTTCTCCTACTACTAAACTCTTCCGAGTTGAACGGGCAACGCCGGGCTATGATGCTAGTCTTACATAAAGAAGAGTCCACCTAAGAGATACACGCACTCACACATACGTATATATATATATATATATAGTAGGTCTCCGTCGGTCAGGGTTGACCATGGGTAGCATCCTAGTTGTCTGCTTGGCTGGAGCATCGGCGTCTGTAACTGTAGAAACCGATGCGGAGGTGACAGTCTTTGTAGTAGAGGCTACATTTATGTTTTGTTTACACACACACATATATATATATATATATATATATATATATATATATATGTGTGTGTGTGTGTGTGTGTGTGTGTGTGTGTGTGTGTGTCTTGAACTCGTCACCAAGTTGTTGTCCGTTGGGGCCAGAAATAAAGACACAATGATGAAATAATGTTAAACAAATATTTTACAAAGACGGTAGTACAAACATATACCAATGAGCGATTATTAGCGCGGCTGTCAGAGTTATGCTGGAATATATTACTCTCTCTCTCTCTCTCTCTCTCTCTCTCTCTCTCTCTCTCTCTCTCTCTCTCTCTCTGCTTCTACAAAGCAGAACTGCTACTTGTATATAGCTTGGACAAGTTCATGTGTCATATGGGTGAGTTACAATAACAATATATATATATATATATATAGTGCTGAGTTGGTTCATGCCGACTTGGAAGTTTCGTGGCGACACCATTATGATGTCTTCACTCAAGAGAGGTGTTTTTTAAAGATTTTTTTGTTGTTTCAAAAAAAAAAACAGCCTCGATGAATGAAGGGTGACCTCAAGAAACTTTCAAATCAGCCTGAACCTGCCCAGTTAAAGTGACAAATTCTTTGCACTATATATATATATATATATATATATATATATATATATATATATATATTCTGATGGACAGAAATAAATATAGAACTACTGAGCCTGTTTAGTAACCACTGCTTTCGCTGTTTTTTTACATTATGTCTCTCTCTCTCTCAATCTCAATATGTTTCCTTCTCTCTCTCTCTCTCTCTCTCTCTCTCTCTCTCTCTCTGTCGGTGTGCATATATATATATATATATAGAGAGAGAGAGTGAGAGAGAGAGTGAGAGAGAGGGGAGTAAGAGGTAGAGAGAGGTGCCGAGAGAAATATGTGTAAATATATGTGTATGCGTGTGCATATATATAGTGAGAGAGAGGGGGGGTTAGAGAGAGAGAGAGATTGTGATAAACATGGAATGCAGTGGTTATTAAACAGGCTCCATTGCCTACTTATCAACTATTTATTTCTACCCATCAGTACATAGTGTCTGAAGAATAAATTGTCGTATACATTACGCAAAAATGAAAATAACACTGGCATCACATTTTCACAGATATTTTTACCAAGAGTGCACAAAAATATATTGAAATACTAAAGAGTAAAAGAATTCAATAAAACTGCTATTGGCTTCAACCACGAACTCCAGATGACTTCGGAAACTACTGCATCTCTTCTGGACGGTCTCCTTGTTTAAGTTGGTAAAGGCTGCTATAATCAGTGCCTTCAGTTCATCATTGATGTTATAAGGAGTTTTGTTGCTCTCTTACTCAACAGCGCCCTACACGTAATAATCAAGTGGGTTGCAGTCTGGGTGGTTAGGTGGCCAAATATATGGGGTTATGTGGTTGCAGAAGTTGTCTGACAGCCATGACTAGACTACCCTGCTTGTGTGGTATGGTGCGGAGTCCTGTTGCCAGATATAGCTTCTTACAGCAGCTATTATGAATAGGGAATAGATTCCACTCTCTCTCTCTCTCTCTCTCTCCCCTCCCCCCTCTCTCTCCCTCTCTCTGCTTCTACAAAGCAGAACTGCTACGTATATATAGCTTAGACAAGTTCATGTGTCATATGGGTGAGTCCCCATAACAATATATATATATGTATATATATATATATATATAGTGCTGAGTTGGTTCATGCCGACTTGGAAGTTTCATCAGGACACCATTATGATGTCTTCACTCAATAGAGGTGTTTTTTAAAGATTTTTTATGTCTCTCTCTCTCTCTCTCTCTTTCTCTCTCAATCTCAATATCTTTTCTTCTTTCTCTCTCTCAATCTCAATATCTTTCCTTCTCTCTCTCTCTCTCTTTCTCTCTATGTCTGTGCGTGGGCATATATATATACTTATATATATATATATAGAGAGAGAGAGAGAGGAATATATATATATATATATATATATATATATATATATATATATATATATATTGTGGCTTTACTCACTATTATAAATAACCCCGAGGTCATAACTTCCTCGACAAATAAGGCGAAGCCAGAGTTGCACTCGAACTCAACCTTGTCAGATTCTCTGTCTTCGGGCAGAAAGGAACCTAGACGAGGCTATGCCGAAGGACAGAGTCTCGTCTGGGGAAAAGTAGACAAGACTCGATCCCGTTTGTGCGAGGTGTACGGTGAATTTTTGTCTGGGTGTACACTCTCAGAATGTCTCAAGAAAAAACGTTGTGTCACTTTCCTTCTTTTGTGGGGAAGGCTCTGGTAAATACCCTGATAATACGAAGCTCGTCGCCTTGATCATTGCCTCGAATTCAACATTTGATAACAAAAGCCACCCCTTCTCAACCTACCACGTGTCACTGAGTACAATCTCAGTAATAGTTTTATTATAATCCGAGAAGTTTCAAGGCTTATCAAAAACTTTATCCCCAAGAAGGCCACTGACCTAAACAAAATCAAAGTGATAGTTCTTCATAATATAAGACGGGAACTTTCCCAGACCCTAGCGAAGTCATTTAATGGCTTCTTCAAAGGGATATCTTTCCCAAACCTGCGAAAAGTGTCAAGCATACGCCCAGTCTTCGAGAACGCGGACAACTGCTCATCTCTCTTTGGGTATAGAACCATTAGCCCCCTCAGTATCATTAGCAAGCCTTTCGAGGCTATGGTCAACAAGAGGGTTGTTGAACGCCTAGAAAACACATCACTCAATAAGTCCTGGGCCTGACACATAGATGTTTAAGTGTAAAATCAATAGTCATCTCCTATCTCACTAACTTGCATCTTCTCTCTCATGCTCCTTTCTCCGTCCACTCTACTCTCATCAGTATTCTCACCCTTCTCTTACCCACTTCCTGACATCCCCTATAACCTGACACTTTTTCTCATAACTTTTCTCCTATGTAACCCCCTTCACAACAGTGACAGTAAAATGCCTTACTTGGGGCGATATGATCATATATATAAGTCCTCTGAGTAAATGGTATCATGACTGAGACTAAGAACTACAATTATATAAAATATTAATGTAGGTGTATAACTGCGTGTATACCCATATATATATATATATATATATATATAAACTATCGCCAGGTTCACACTCCACCCACGTATACTGAACGGGTGAAGAGGCTCATCCCTTGTTTCATGTTTAGGATGTGGTTTCCGGCTTTCTCTTTTCCAATCTTTTACTCTTTTTTTTTTCAATTGGAGTAGATAGACTAAACTATCGCCCGGTTCACACTCCACCCACGTCTATTGAACGGGTGAAGAGGCTCATCCCTTGTTTCTTGTTTAGGATGTGGTTTCCGGCTTTCTCTTTTCCAATCTTTTCACTCTTATGTAGCCCCCTGCACATCAGTGGCGTTAGCCGCCTTGCTCGGTGTGATATGATTATATATATATATATATATATATATATATATATGTGTGTGTGTGTGTGTGTGTGTGTGTGTGTGTGTGTGTGTGTGTGTGTGTGTGCATACACGCAGTTATACACCTACATTAATATTTTTCTGGTGTTAAAAGAACAGTGCTCAATGTAATATAACAAAGATATTAAGTATATATCAAATACATATTATCCCACGTCTATAACACGACTCAGAGTTTCATGTATATTACAAACTGACTGTTTCTAGATTTGAATTTTTATTTTAATCCTTGCGTTGTTAAAGGTCGTTATAAATTATAAATATAGGGTGCCATTATTTTTTTCATTTGTTATGTATAAATGTATAATTTAATTTGTATATACCGAAACCTAAACATGAAATTGAAAATCAAAATCGTAGAAGTTATAATTTTTTTTTTTTTTGATTAAGAAGAATTTAGGGTCAGATTCCGGATTTAAATTTTAGGGGAGACCACTTCTGTTTATTTACTATAGACAAAGGCATTAAAAATATAATAAAAGTAAATAAATAAATAAAAGAATAAAAATATACAAAGAAAGAGAAAAACAAAAAATAGGTAAGAAATAAATGAATAAATAGATAAATAAATAAATAAAAAGAAAAGTGAAAAGGTGGATTTATGTTAATCCAAGTATAATTATTTAAGCAGATATTTGTTTCTTTATTTGCATGTGGTCATTAATTCACTTACTTTGTTTAATAAATTAATACTATTTCAGTGTTTTAAGATGACAAATATTTCTAAAAGGAATAAGTTACATCTATTTGGTACTAGCAGTAGAGCCCGGCGTTGCTCGGGTGTAATGAAAGCTTTAAAACTAATCCATCGTCCTGGAGCTCAGACTCTTTGGACGTTGGAACGAAAGACTAAAAAGCAATAGTTGTTTCCAGTTAAAGGGAAACCGTAGATTGAAAGAAAAATGAATGGATGTAAGTCAAATTTTGATTTCATGCTATCGATATCAAATAAATCTTTTTCGTCGTAAACTGAATTTTGAAGGCTAAATAAGTCCTCTGAATAAATGGTATCATGTCTGAGACTAAGAACTACATTTATACCTACTTAGAGCCAAACCCGAAGCAAAAACTAAAATAAAAGACTTGAAAAAATACAGACATACAGACAGATAAACAGACACACACACAAGCATCTTGCCTTATATATATATATATATATATATATATATATATATATATATATATATATATATAAATACATATATTATCGATTTTCTGCACTATTTTCTGAATATCCTTTCTTATGTCTTTGTCTATGAGTGTATCAAATTTGATTAAAATCGGACCACTCCTTCTATAACCCGATTTGTTCGATTATCGATTTTCGATATTTATCGGGGGTACCCCGACACAAAACCTAGCTAATAACACTCGCAGACGCTTATAGTACAACTGCGTAAATTTTCAAGAAAATCGGTTCAGCCGTTTCGGAGTCTATAGGTAACGGACACACACAGACACACACACACACACACACACACACACACACACACTCAAAGTTCCATTTATAAATAAGTTTAGATTCCATTACAAGATTTAGTTTTGATGATTGCATATAAGAAAAAATAATACAACATTAAAAAGAAGTCAACACAACAAAAGCAATCAAAAAACAATTAACAACATGTAGGCCACTCACATACCAAAATATCAAATTACACCAAGCTCCATTAGTCAGTTAGTTAAATGTCACCCGTGATACATGCTTAGGTGGAAGATTTTATCGCAGTTGGTTGATATTACTTTCTGCGGTATACTGGTTGCCAACCATAGTTATAGAATCCTATCTGACCTGCTATTCAACCGATAGCTAGAGGGAGAAGCGATGGATTAATACCTTTACCAAAAGTATTTGCTCGTAAGTGAATGTAATGAATTAAATAAAATTTGAACTCGGCTCTGATATTTTGTTCAGAGCCGATATCCACTGCACCACGCCATCAGTCAGTCAGTTAAGTTCCATACGTGATACACGCTTTGGGCGATCATGTCTCGAAAAAGACATGACTGACTGGGCAGAAGATTATCCCGCAGTAGGTTGCCATTGCTTTCTGCGGTAGTCTGGTTACCAGCCAAGGCTATAGAACCCAATCTGTCCTATTATTTAACCCATAACTAGAGGTAAGAGACAGATTAATACCTTTCCCAAGAGTATTTGTTCGCAAGTGAATGCCATGAATTCAACTGGAATTCGAACTCGGCTCCCCGATTTGTCGTTCCGAGTCGATATCCACTGCACCACGGCACACATCCACCACGCCATACGAATAAGAAAAAGCCGGAACTCAACAGCAGATTGAAAATTTAGCTCTGACGAGTGAAAACATCATAACGATGCCTTCACGAAACTTCGAAGTCAGCATGACTTTGCTCAGTTAAGTGACAAACTTTTCTACATTTATCCTATATATATGTGTGTGTGTGTGTGTGCGTGTGTGTGTGTGTGTGTGTGTGTGTGTGTGTGTGTGTGTGTGTAACCTTAGCTTTTTTCCATCAGTCTATCGCCCGCCTGTGCATTATATACATTCTTGTATGTCTACATAAAATGTTGATTTATATTTCTACAACTCCCGTGCCAATTTTTATTCGTTCTTACTCATTCTTTGCTCTCGTATGTGATCAGCGTCTGATGGTGGTTGTGCCTGTGCGCGCGCGCGCGCGCGCGGTGTGTGTGTGTGTGTGTGTGTGTGTGTGTGTGTGTGTGTGTGTGTGTGTTTCTTTGCGTACGTGTGCCTGTGCGTGTGTACAAAAACAGTTTAATGATCACGTGAATGGATTCATGTGCATCAGTGGCCCAGGCGCATGTTTGCTTATCTACAAATAAATATATAAGTACTTACTAAGCTTAGCTTAAATTACCGCAGAGTGAAATAAGAGAAAAAAGACTGTGTTGCGCCAAATTCTTATCTGGCAATATTTCATTTATAATTATAAATCTGGTTATTTTTCTCTGGGGTTAGACACGAATAACTGTCGCCGGTTGGGAATGCGTAAAATGTGTGTGTGTGTGTGTGTGTGTGTGTGTGTGTGTGTGTGTGTGTGTGTGTGTGTGTGTGTGTGTGTGTGCGTGAATGTGCATGCGAGTGTTTGTGTATTTGTGCGTACATGTATGAGTGTGTGTATGTTTGAGTGTCTCTGTGCATAAGTGTGTTTGTGTCTTTCTGTGAGTGTGTGTGTGTGTGTATGCGTGTGTCAATTTGTGTGCGAATGTATGTGTGTGTGTGTCAGTGTGACACACGTTCGTCGTTGCCGTGATTTGTACATTATTTGTTGTTTCTGCTCAGACTCGCTGCCACTCGTCTGCCTAATGAGAACGTATCACCTTAAAAAAAAGTTTCTTTTGCCTCATACGAACTGAAGCATCTCAACGACTCTCCCGTCCCCCGCGTCTCGTACTGTCACACCCGCACACACGTAGGGTACATATTTCCTACGCACATCTACGCACTTAAACACCTATCAGTCCATCCGTTAATTCATTTTGCCACCCGCCACCCTAAACAAGCGATTCCTTAACACAAACGAGAACCTGCGAGGAATCTGAACAGGTAGAAAGAAAAGTTACTACCTGTTTCCTGGCGGACCAGATGAGATTTGAGTCGATTTTGGATTATGAAGCCCATTGTTCAATTGATGTACAGCGCCTGTTCAGGTAAGATCTTCTGACAATATTTATTAAGTTTTATTTTGTTTCAATCATATTTGTTTACTTTTTAGTTTTTAATGTTCTGTGGTTCTTGGAAATTCTGAAGGAAAACGAAAAGGTTCTTCGATAAATTAAGTCACACCAAATCCGGGGTTCACTACTTCAGTCTCACCCCTAACCTAAAAGTATCATCATCATCATCATTTATCCATCACACCCAATACTGCATAGGACAGCAACTTTTTTTACTGTTTCTGTAACAAACATTTTTTTTTTTTTTTTTTTTTACGGGGCAGGGTTGTTAGCCCTGCATCCAACCCCCAAACCTGGAGAACCAGTGGATTATTCTTGGTCCTTACGTTTACAGCACCTGGTATTCCCAAATAGTCACCCATTTAAGTACTGACCAGGTTCAATGTTGCTTAACTTCGGTGAACGGACGGGAACCGGCGCATTCAACACGATGTAGCCGTAGACCCCTAAAAGTATACCGTCCTCAAAATATGTGTGGTATTAAAGGGTTATTTATCTACCTACACACAACTTACACATCTATACACGCATACCTTCGAAAATTCGTGATATACTTTTATCGATGCTTAACCTGACACAAGGACATAAATATGGAGCGCCTGACAGTGAGGATCGACATTAGTACATCGAGTATGAGACTAGCTTGCTAATCATTATTCTAAGGGGGGGGCGTCAGAAAAAGTTAATGTTAAGAGACAAGAAAGAGATTTAAAAATGGTAAAAAGTTTGTTTTTAAATCAAACTCTTGTAAACCAAAGTTTTTCCAGAAAGTATGGCCAGGAACAAAATGACGAGTAGGTATTTGAATTTCATGCCATGGCCAAATTATGTCAGTCATTTAGTTTCTACATAATTCATATTTGATAATAATTTAATTTCCTAACAGTTAATGAATCTGTAAACATATTAGAGATGCATAATTCCTTTTACTTAATAAATCCGATACGATTCTGGTACCAAGGCTATAAGATAATCACTGATCGATCTATCTATCTATCTATCTATCTATCTATCTATCTATCTATCTATCTATCTATCTATCTATCTATCTATCTATCTCAGTCTATTCATATCTATCTAGCTATCTAGCTATCTCAGTCTATTCATATCTATCTATCTATCTATCTATCTATCTATCTATCTATCTATCTATCTATCTATCTCCGTATAAACAGGACGAAATTTCTATTCGAAAAATTATTAAACCCCATATTTATGCTGTAATTCCTCAAAAACATGTAAAATTTATAATATATTATAGAAAATGGAAGACACCCAACCTTGTTGTTTCTAATAATAATATCAAACAATTTTCTTCTACCATCAACCTTACATTATTTAGCAGTAGAAATGGAGTTTTGAAAGTTTAAAAAAAAAATAGACAGACGCTCACATGATGCATCACGTGACAGTTTTAAAGAATTCTTCTTTTCAAAAAACAAAAGATACCAAAAACAGAAAAATGAAATTATACTTAAACATGAGAACATAACAATAAAATCCTTGAAAATGGCCTGTGAAGAGGCTGAAAGCATTTGGAAAGTCAAAAATTATGAAACATTTTTACATGCCTTATCTCCAACAAAAAGGAAACATGAAAGAAAACTGGAAAAATTAAATCGAAAACTAATAAAATCTTCCTTGTCGGTCGTTTTTAACAAAACATGTTTAGATGAAAGACTGCTGCCCAAATATAGGATTTTTCTGTTGCTGAGGTGATGTGTTATCCCCCGTGGGGATCTTCATATCGAAATGGTCATTCAACATCATTGAATTAATCCTTTTTTAATTTATATTTGCTCTGTAAGATTTTATTACATGGAGCTCTCTTCCTGTATCATTTTTTAATATTAAAAAAAGAGGCTGAAAGCATTTGGAAAGTCAAAAATTATGAAACATTTTTACATGCCTTATCTCAACAGAAAGGAAACATGAAAGAAAACTGGAAAAATTAAATTAAAAACTAATAAAATCTTCCTTGTCGGTCGTTTTTAACAAAACATGTTTAGATGAAAGATTGATGTCCAAATATACAATATATATATATATATATATATATATATATATATATGTGTGTGTGTGTGTGTGTGTGTGTGTGTATGTGTGTGTGTGTGTGTGTGTGTGTGTGCAGCAATCGTTTTTTAATACAGTCTGTCATGGTAATTTTGTTTACTTTGAAAGTGTCTTCTTTCGTGGACTTAATAAATGTAGTTTCTTTTCAAACATTAAAAAGAAACAACGAAAGACCAATTTTAATAATATTAATTATGAACACGGTCTCAGTGTAATGGCCGTATTTGGTAATTAAGAATATATCTACTTTCAACAATTATTATAGCGTCTACAATAACACACACACACACTCACACACACACACACACTCACCCGCACACACACTCTCTCACACACACACACACACACACACACACACACACATACATACACACACAAGCACAAATATTGTAGTAGCAAAACAATGAATCCTTGAATGTGGCTAACAGTTTAGACGAAACCCGTCGGAGTCAACAAACTTTTGCGCAATTTTGACATTCATTAAATCAAGTAAAGAATATATTTGTAGGCAGACACAAAATAAAAGTATAAAAACTAAACAAAAATTATTTGTCCGTCTTGTTCCTCGAAACACATAAACACACACACACACACACACACACACATTCACACACGTATATATATATTAATTTTTAATATTATATTCATACGATCCACTTGGATTATTTACTAAAGAATGTTCTCTTACCACGGATTGTTTTCCATTCCTGTATATATATATATATATATATATATATATATATATATATATATATATATATATATATCACTTACGGGACCATAGCAGAGCATTAACACGGGTAAAAATGACGGAAATAATAAAATTCTGAATGAAAAACACACAAAAGTTGCCAAATTAATAGGTGGTCTTCTGCTGAAAAGAAGTCGCAATCATATATATATATATATATATATATATACACACACACACACACACACACACACACATATATATATAGATATATATATATATATATATATATATATAGCAGGAAGTCTAAGGAAGGAGCTAGTTAATACTAGCGAAATGACATTGTAAACATTTCATCCGGGTTTGTACCAGCCCAAAATGTTTTTTCTAAGGTGTTTACATCCGGACATTATTTCGAACCTTTCATTTTACAATCTTTCTCGTCTCTTCTTGGAGGCACTATCGACAGACATTACCACCGTTACAATACTTGGCCTATATATATATATATATATATATATATATATATATATATATATATATATTAATCCGAAGTGTTAAGCAGGAAGGTAAATCCCAAAAACCCGATCCTAATTAATATTAATTTCATTAATACTAAAATTGATCAAGGTTGAGGGCTTAATGCAATTATTATATTCTAATTACAGAGCCAATTATAAAATAAAACAAAATTTCGGTGTTCAGATTCGTTAAACAGCCATTTCTACGAGGATATCCTCACGTCTTCAGCAACGAAATATTTATTTATTCAATCAAATTCAAATGACAAAAGATTTTATACTGGCTGAAGTTCAAAAAAAATTATTAATCCCACCCTTTTTTTATTTTTCTGTAGATAGAAATGTTTTATATAGATATACATATATATATATATATATATCATCAGACCAGAAAAAGGCCCCAACTGTAAATCACACATATACCATAAACACACACAAACACACACACACACACACACACACACACACACACACACACACACACACACACACATGCTCTAACACACACACACAAACACACAGTAAAATTAATGAGAGCAGCACCAGCAGCAGCCAGGAACTGCCATTCCTTGAAAGGCACTGACTCCCTCGGACAGACACACGCTCCTCTGCCATACTAAAGATGAGATTTTGATCTGGAAATATTAATGTATAATAAATAGGTAATATCCAAAAACTTCTTTACCTTCCTTTAATTTACTAAACGCATTGTTGTGACAGCCTTCAAGACCTAACCATATACCTATATATATATATATATATATATATATATCGCCCGGTTCACACTCCACCCATGTCTATTGAACAGGTTAAGAGGCTCATCCCTTGTTCCCTGTTTAGGATGTGGTTTCCGGCTTTCTCTTTTCCAATCTTCTCACTTTGTTTTGTTTTGTTTTTTGTTTTTTTCAATTGGAGTAGATAGATCTATCTATCGTCCAGTTCACACTCCACCCACATCTATTGAACAGGTTAAGAGGCTCATCCCTTGTTCCCTGTTTAGGATGTGGTTTCCGGCTTTCTCTTTTCCAATCTTTTCACTATTACGTAGCCCCCTGCACATCAGTGGCTCGGGGTGATACGATTAAAAAAAAAAATATATATATATATATATAATGTAAAGCTGTTTATGTCAGATTATTTTAGCTTTGACTCAGAAAAAGCAAACATCAATTAAAATTTTACTGAATTTAGAAAAATATCCTAACAAAATTGGTTTATAACTAAGAAATAAAAAGAGACGCAATACAAATGTGCGCTTTATGACGTAAAATCGTCAAAAATACACAGGACAAATAACGTTATGCGTGAACACACGTTATTTGGAAACAGATAAAATCGAGAAAAAAAGTAATAAATGCATACAGTAAGAAAATTATCAACTGAAATTATTTGATAAGGATTTTTTGAAAAACGAAATTACTTCGATATCGAAGAGTTTATATTCAAATTACCATCAACAAGCAGAAAAGTAGACCGAAATATAAAAAAATAAACAAAAATCCGTAGCAAAGTACTTAGATTTTTGTTTTACCAAACTTATATGAACAAAAATTTGTTCCCAATTTATATATATATATATATATATATATATATATATATATATATATATATATATATATATATTAAACATATACTGTCAAATATAAGAGACAATAATGTCCATTATGTTTAATCATGAGCCGTTCTAAACATCGTATTCTGGCTTTAATTTCAGGTGAAAATAAAGACAAAAATTCTCCAACATTTCGATAATTTTTTACTTAGTTGGTTCTAAGCTTCTGTCTTTATTTTCACCTGAAATACGATGTTTAGAACGGCTCATGATTAAAGATAATAGACATTCATTGTCTCTTATATTTAACAGTATATGTTTAGAAAATTATCTGCTGCCTCGATACACTATATATATGCCTACTCACACACACACACACACACACACACACACACACACACACATATATATATATATATATATATATATATATATATATATATATATAATAACTAAATAGACTCTGTAAGTATGCAGGCCGTAAATTTATACTAAAATAAACCTCCGAAACAACCATTAACAAACAGAACCTAAATCCGTTACAATCCGGTGCACTAAGACGTCGGATAAATGGGGAGAAAAAAAAGAAACCCGCGAAACAAGAACAAAACATTCAATACTCCGCAGTAAAGAAAAAACCCCAAACGGAACCAAACACAAGAAAAAGTGCTCAATACAAAGTACGAAAGAAAAGATACAATAGTAGAGCAAAAACACACAAAAATCTAGAGTGAGCCAAAACCTACCGCGGTTTCACACTACGGATCGTCAGGGCAATATTTGCGTATAGGAAAGAATATTAAAACGTTTTGAGTTTGAAAATGTGTTTTTTTGACAGTATTTGTTTATTTCTACTATATAACTAAACACACACAACACTTACGTGCTACCTATGTTTCAACCAAGCCGGTCTCTTCAAAACTTTTAAAACTTTGAATCCTGCGTCTGATACGGCCTTGACCGCTCGGCTACGTACATTTTGAGCGTAATCGGCTGATAATCCGGATTAAAAGCTTCACATGTTAGATTTTAATTTTTTCTTTAAATATGTATTTAGCACTTTTCAATACAACATTTTACTGATCTAATTCGACTCTGACCAAGAACTTGTTAATAATAGAAACAGTTACGTCGTTTAAGCAATTACACTGTTTAAATAAATACTGGAGATTTAAATATAACATTTAGAGTAAAATATGGAAATACATATATGTATATTTTCTGCATATACATAGAAGCGTGTGTTTTAATTCATTTCTCGGTGCTACTTTTGTGTCTAGTTCAATATATCGTCTACCCAGGTGTCCCAGCCCTCAAGAGCACAACCTCAGGCAATTGAGTGATCGTGGTTGGATGCTAAAGCGACAATTATCAAGAAAATGTTTGACGTTGGTAGTCAGCTGTTCCAGTCTCTTCGTGAGCTTTTTTGCTGGAAGATGATGAGAAAAAATTTCAATGAGCTATTCGTGACATTCCTAGAAGATATATGAAGTGTTTACGGCTAAAACAAATATATATATATATATATATATATATATATATATATATATATATATATATTGTATTTGATAGCGTGTTATTTTGACCTTTCTTTTGCTGAAAAATTGTATTCTTTTACATTTATAAACATTTGCTGAAAACTATTTTACTATTAAATACTATTGCTCAAAAGTTTTATTTTCTTACTATCGAAAATATTTTGCTGAAATACTTTTATTTTTATTATTAAAATCTATCGCTAAAAATATTTTAATTTTTACTATTAAAAATTTTGCTGAAAAATTTTACTTTTTACTATTAATGCAAAATTTTACTTTTACTATGTTTTCTAACATTTAAAATCTATTGCTTAAAAATTATTATTTTACTATTAAATTTTATTTTTTACCATTAAAATCTTTTACTAAAAATTATATTTTTTACTATTAAAATCAGTTGCAAAAAAATTTTGTTTTTACTTTAAAAACCCTTGCTGAAAAATTCTATTTTCACTATTAAAATATTTTGCTGAAAATTTTACTTTTTTACACTCTTGCAGAAGAATTTTATTTTCTTACTCTTAAAATTTATTGCTAAAGCATTCTACTTTTTTACAATTAAAACCTTTTAATAAGAATTTTAATTTTTACTATTAAAATCCATTGGAGAAAAATTATATTTCTTTAAAAATCTATTATTGTAAAAATCTTTTGCTATCAAAATGTTTTGTTGAAAAATTTTCTTTTTTACTATTAAAACATTTTGCAGAAAAATGTTGTTTTGCTTTTAAGATCTATTGCTGAATTTTTTTAATTTTTTTACCATTAACTTCTGCTGCTGACATTTCATTTTTTTACTTTAAAAACTCCTGCTGAAAAATGTTATTTTTACTATTAAAATCTATTGTTGAAAAATTATATTTTTACTCTTAAAATATTTTGGTGAAAAATTTTATTTTCTTCCTCTTAAAATCTATTGCTGAAAAATTATATTTTTTACTTATAAAATCTTTTGCACAAATGTTTTATTTTTCATGATTAAGTTCTTTTGTTGAAAACTTTTAGTTTGTAATTTTAAAATGTTTTGCTGAAACCTTTTTACTATTAAAATTTATTGCTGAGAAATTTTATTCATTTACAGTAAAAATCCTTTGATAAAACATTTTATTTTTTACTATTAAAATCTATTGTTGGAAAATTTTATCTTTTTACTGTTAAAGTTTTTGCTCAAATATTTCATTTTTTACTGTTAAGTTATTTTGCTGAAAACTTATTTTTTACTATTAATATCTAATATTTAACATTAAAAAATCTTATTTTTTACTATTAAAATCTTTTGCCAAAAAAATTATATTTTTTAATCTTAAAATCTTTTGAGGAAAATTTTATTTTTACTATTAAAATCTATTGCTGAAAAATCTTACTTTATACTATTAGAATATTTTCAAAAAATGTTATTCTTTTACTATTAAAATCTATTGCTGAAAAATTTAATTTCTTTCATTATTAAATATTTTTGATGAAAATTTCATTTTTTACTATAAAAACCTTCTGCTTAAAATTTTTATTTTTTACTCTTAATATCTTTTGTGGAAAGTTTTTGCATTATTACAAACTTTTGCTAAATTTTTTATTATCAAAATCTATTCCTTAAAAATTCTATTTTTTTCTTCAAAATCTTTAACTGAAAATTATATTTTTGCTATTAAAATCTGTCAGTGAAAATTTCTTTCTATTTAATTCTATTGCTGAAAAATTTTATTTTTTTTCTATTTAATTCTATTGCTGAAAACGTTTATTTTTTACTATTAAATTCAGTTGCTGAAAAGTTTTGTTTTTACTATTTAATTCTATTGCTGAAAAAATATTTTTATTATTAAAATCTTTTCCTGAAAGTTTTTTACTACTAAAATATGTTTCTAATCTTAAAATCTATTGCTGAAAAAATTTTTTTTTTACTATTAAATTCTTTTTCTGAAAAATTTTATTGTTTTACTCTTAAAATGTTTTGCAAAGAAATTTTATTATTTACAATTAAAATCTATTACTGAAGATGTTATTTTTTTACTTTTAAAAATATTTTGATGAATATGTTATTTCTTAGTATTAAAATGTTTTGCTAAAAAATTTTATTTGTTATATTTAAAATCTATTTCTGAAAAATCTTATTTTCTTCTTATTAAAATCTTTTACTGAAAAAATTTATTTTTTTACTCTTAAAATCTATTGCTGAAAATTTTTATTTTTTTACTTTTTAAATCTTTTGGTGAAATTTTTTTACTATTAAAAATTTATTGCTGAAAAATTTACTTTTTACTATGAGAATATTTTGCTGAAAAATTTTATTTTTTTACTATTAAAATCTACAGGGTATTCATAAAGTCCGCGTGCACTTAAAAAAATATAACTTTATATGTATTTGTGATAAAAATAATCTGTAAAACATGTTATAAATTTTAATGAAGCTAGTTTTAAGTATAGTTATTGAATAATTCTTTAAATGAGAAAATCCCTAACAAATGGATTGAAAGGGGTGGACCATTTTATTGGCCTCCACGTTCGCCAGATTTGACTCCATTAGATTTTTTATGGGGACATGTGAAAACAATTGTGTATGCAACCAAACCTAGTTCATTAGAAGATTTGAAAGCTAAAGTAACTAATGTGATTTTAGGCATTACTTTAAATAAGTTGGCAAATGTTTTCCGGGAACTGCAAAATTGTAGTACCCTTTCTATTGCTAATAATGGAGAACATGTGTAAACTTAAATAAAATTTCAATAAAACCTTAAAATATATAGATTTACTTCCTTCTAATCCTTTTTACAAATTATTTATATGGTAAATACAAGTAAAGTTATAAATTTTAAAAGTGCACACGAACTTTATGGACACCCTGTACTTTGAATTTTCTAAAATATTATTAAGATTTATTGCGTGCGTTTTTATTATAAACAAAATCTATTCTTTTCATACTTTCATAGTGTTTTGGCCCCTGTATTTTGTTTTTACTATTTGCCCATAGCTGGGACCCTAACAAGTGCTACTACTCTGGTTAAGTGTGGAGTAGGGAAGAACAGCAACTAGGAAGTGGTTTCATGCTTCTCAAAACACCCTGATCAGTGGTCTTACTGCCAGATATACACTACCAGCCATAATTATTAGGCCACACCAGTGTTTTAAAAAAATTATGTATTTCATACTACTGTTTAGTATTTATTACCACGTGAATAATTGTAAATAAAAATATATATAAATTAATACTGCACAATAATATGTGCATCAAATGAATTTATAAATATTTAATAATTACCTACATTGCAGTTTCATCAATAAAGGAATGAAGAAAACTTAGGGTGATTCCGATGAGTTCATTTTTGCTTCCTTGCCTTGTAAAATTTTGCAAAGTAATAATAACAAAAGGACCATTCTATTTTCATTTAGAATTATTCACTGGGCAATAAATACTAAAAATAGTATAAAATATATAATTCCTTTTAAAACAATTGGGGTCGCCTAATAATTATGGACGGTAGTGTAAATGCAACGTCAATCGCCATCTTCTATCTTTTCGAATCCCCTTGATATTTTGCCTTTTCTGTTGATGTAGTGTATGTCTGTTTTAAGTGCAACTAAACATTTATCGTTAAACTGCACTTTTTAGATATAAAATTGCATAATAAAGATTAGCATAAAACATCAAATACGATAATATTACGAAAGTAGCTTTTCAGCTCTGTTCGTAGGAAATCTTTAAAAGTTTAAAGAACTAGAATTTGATCCCCTGATTAACCAGGTATTATATAAGCAAGAGATTTTTTTTCTCTTCATCCACAATCGATTTTGCTTCATAAATGAAACAAATTCGTTTGTTGTTTATATAATTGCAACAATTTTCTATTTTCTTCTACATATAAGAGGAGAAGCAATTTGAAAATAAAGGTTTTATGATAATGAGAATAGACACTAATTAGAAGAGGTAGTGTGGTTAGGATTAGAAAAGATAGATAGGAAATGATGAAGTTTTTTTTAAACTGGGGTGGCCTAATAATTATGGCAGGTAGTTTAGTTTATCATCATACCCAAGACAACCCTTTCCTTTCTATTTTTTTAATCATTTCACCCAAAGCAAGGCATTCCACTGCCACTATTGCGCAGGGAGTTACATAGGGGAAGGTGGTAAAAAAGAGTGGTTAGATATAGGAAATATCAGAAGGAGGGTGATAGACGGGTAAGGATGTAGATGGGAAGAGTATTTGAGAGAATGGATGCGAGTTAGTGTGTTAGGAAGTGTCTATTGACCTTACATTTAAACTCCTGGAGATTGTAGCTGTCGGGGAAGCAAGTATGTGGAAGGGAATTACGTAGGCGAGAAGTGCGAGAAAAGAAGCTGTTGGAGTAGAAATTGGAGCAGAAGCCGTGAAAGTATTTAAGTATCGATTACTTAATAAGTAACCTCTAGTGAATTGGTGCCTGCTGCAGTTATGGATATCGAGTTCACCTCGTAGACTTATAGTAACACCGTGAGTTTCTTGTGTTTGACTAAGCTGAGCAAACAGAGGCACCTATTATAACTCGATGTTTGCCAATACTGTCTTTTCCTAGAAGCCGTTTGATTCTCCATTTGTAGGTATGTTGACCTTGTAGTCACCACCTGTAGAGTATGAACATTATACTAAGATTACGCTGGGTGTTGCTGCTGGGGTTTCTATA